>JABUQX010035398.1:5000-17500 GCA_015478945.1 Trachelipus rathkii
TAATTCTTTCACAATACAATGAGATTACCGCCCCTTGGACGTATATGAAGTATTAGGGTACATCATAATGCACTCCTGTGATCAATGGTTCTCACCCTTTCGCGCTCATCTCCACATTCTTCTTGCACTGGAATAGTCTCTCTTTTATCACACACCTTAAAACACTATTACAGACAACACTTTCCTTCTAAAAATAAATCAAAAATGGCAACCACAAGACTTTAGCCTAAGAAAAGCCATCAGAAAACGTCTTCCAAAAATACCACCTCACCCTCCCTCGCCCATCCTGTTTAGAGCTCCTGTTTTGCTATGTTAGAGTTATTGTATCGGTTTGAAATTTGGCATAGTGTTAGTTGATGTCGTGATCTCGTTGTGGCCGAGTTTTCGTATCCGTAGGACCCCCCTAAGTGGATGTTGCCTCCTAGAGGTAGCTCCCACTACGCCCGGTATTGCGTTGGAAATTCCTTTCCCTTTTGTCTGTTTGACCCTGAACGGTCAGCGGCGTGTCTGATCCTCGACGACGATGCGTTTTGTTATTTATTTATTTATTTATTTATTCATTTATTTATTTATTTATTTATTTATTTATTTATTTATTTATTTTTTATTTATTTTTTTATTATATTATTATTATTATATTATTAGTTATATATTATTATTATTATTATTATTATTATTATTATATTATATCTACCGGGGTTAGGCTATTGTATCGGCGTTAAAAATTTGTGAGGCGCGCTTGGGGTCACTACCTCGTTCGTAACGGAGGTCATGTTCCGTGCGCCCCCCTCACGAGGCAGATGCCCCCTGAAAAATTGAAATTGTCGCGTGATAAAGGGTTGAAATTTGGGAAAGGATTTCGGGTCCGGAGCCGGAGCCGAAATCGGATTAAGATTTGGATTCGGATTTTGAGCCTGCACCGGTGTTGGCTCCGGTGCGGTGCCGAGTTAATAAATATTTGTATAATAATACAGTATTGGTGTCCTTTATTATATATATATATATATATATATATATATATAATATAATATATATATAGTATATATATATGATATTATAATATATACCAAATTAACTCCCCTTTGGCATATGTCATACTGGCTGGTTGTGATCTACTAAGCGTATATATTTCTGCGTATTCCTTATGTAATAAGCTAACCTGATAGTATTCATAATTGCTCTACTGCAGTGCTATAATATATATATGTTATCGAGGATCTCCTAGTGATGTTCGTGTCTCGCTCTCGCGCTCTCTCTCTCTGCCGGCGAGTCTAGCGGGCGACTCCGATGTCGCATGATTTGCCTGACCTGTAAATTCCGGAGTATATGGACAGGCATCGCCTAGCGTTGGCATACTCGGAGAAGTGGGAGAAGGAGTCGGAGTCGAGTGAGTCAGAGAAGGGTCAAGTTCGGCAGTAAGGAGTTGGTATTCCGAGGAAGTCCGGGGAAGGTTGACACCGGCCTCGCGTGTTCTATATAGAGATAAGTAGCTCGCAATACTGAATGGGGCTCGTAAGTTCGTAAAGGGATGTCTGGGACCCACAGCGCAGGGGTGTCCCCAGAAACGTATGCACGGAGCACAAACAGAAGAAGATGGAGGAAGGAGACTGAGAAGGAGAAAGAAAGGGAAGGTGGAGGAAGGAGTCTGAGAAGGAGACAGAATTGGTACCGGCACCGGCGGAGCCAGTGCGGTTGCGGTGCTGAGTTAGTAAACATTCTTTTAGCCTCAGACTGACATTCTATTTTCAAAATCTTCGTTTTCTTTTATAAACGTCAATTAAATTATATTGTTGCTATTTTTATATTATAAGTTTCTTTTTACATTTATATTTTTTGTTATTTTAATTTTTGTTATCCAATAAATTTTTTTAATTTATTTTTCAAATTCTTTATATTTTTTATTTATTTCAATTTTAATTTTGTTTAAAAAATATTCTTTTTACTAAATTTTTTTATGCTTTTCATGTTTATAACGTAAAGTTTGCGTTTTTACACCATCTAAAAGCAGTGTAATCAGTAAATTCAAACAACACCACCCTCCCCCCATCTATGATCTATGTCTATTGATCTATTGATTTCAAGTCATATTTTGTATTAACATACAATTTTATTTAATTTGTCATTTGTTGAAATATTTTTTTGGGAATAAAGATGATAATTATTCTTCTTCATGTTTCATAATAATAACCATCCATAACTGCATACCTAAAGCGAGTAAATAAGTAATCAAACCACCCAACCCACCCTCTCTACAGATTCTATGTTCTACTTGAATGATTGATCTTATGTTTCCTTGTCACATTTGAGTATCATTTTGGTTGATGATTCAGCACAATCTCATGTAAAATCAAGGCTCTCTTTATACACTGTACCAACGAATATATGCTAACGTAACAAAAGAATTTCCACATTAATAAGAAGCTAGCTAGATCACCTGAACTGAGAAATATAATGTTACCACGACAACCTAAACACACCTTAAGCACGAATAAAACTGTAAACATTAACAAGGTTCCACACTTAAACAGTAAAGTAATAACATAGCATTACAAAAAAAAACGTAACCGTATTCCCAATTTGTCAACCAGGTCACTCCTTATAGCCAGTCATTGGGCTACAAATGTTAATATATTCCTTTGTATTTGAATATCCTCATCTATACGCTAGATTATGTTATATTGTTCGCATAGATTCAAATGATATTATTCAGTAACATTATATTCACCTCGTGGATGCTTATAATTACTTTCTTATTATATATATTAATTACTACATGGATACTCTCTGGAGATAGAGAGAAAGTGACCATAGTATAGTTCGAGTGATCAAGATTCTAATCCAAGCTATCAATAACTATCCTTCATCTGAACTAAGAATAAAATGGCACAACGACAAACCTAACACACCTTAGCAAGAATAAACTGCTAAACATTAACAAAGTTCATACTTTAACAACAGTAAAGTATACTAACATAGCATACAAAAAACGTACCCTATTCACACTTTTGTCAGACATATCTCTAACATAACAATGTTATTTCTACATTAACATTAGCACGGTAATATTTAAAAAAATTTTATCAGTAATCTTGCCTCTAATTATCATACAGCACACCAACGAATATATATTAATGCTACAGACGTAACGCAGTATCAGTTTTTACCACTTTCGAAGTGAGTAATTTATTTAGCAAAAATTATATCATACCTCACCTATTACTAGTCATATAAATATCCCGCCAAACGGTATAATTGCAAAACATAACAAGTGTGTTGTTAATACCAATACCTAATAGTCGTGAAACTGACAACGCTTCTTTGTATTAACCTCTTCATCAGTAAGTTTAATAGTTTATGTTATCCTAAAGCATGTATATTAATTCAGATACGACGTGTGTCGCTCCCCCATACGCCTCACACCTACCACCTGTTTCCATGATCTATATGTATGTCACTGGTCGTGTGTTTGAGCTTAGTCAATATATTTTTGTCGTGCCTCAACATAGCATAAAAATAATTCTTTATATACTTAACCAACTAATATATGCTAGCCTTAGACTATCGAGTCTTCTTCCTCATATCATATAGTGCATAGCATCGCAGCAACTCTAAACCCTTTGTCATAGGTTACGTGTGCATGCTCTGATATATACGCATCCAAGACTTGAGCAGCTTAGGCGCTCTGATCGCCATCCCAGACCATATACACAGCGCCAATGAACATGATTAGCTACAACCTCAATCCGCTACCAGCTAGCTAAGTTCCGTACTGTCATGATCACCTACACGACTATGACAACGCGCTTTAATACGGCGTAAAAACGTAACCTATTACCTCTCTTGTATCTCCATAAGATATGATACTTCTTTACTGATGTGATAATGTTATCCTCCTCTCTCTCGTGTGCCGCGCTCTCTCTTGAGAGCTCTCCAATTCATAACCCTGTCTAATTATCCTAACATTGACCAGAGAAAATCTGCTATCGTAACGTAACAGTTTTTTACATTAATATAGAATATTTAACAAAATTTCATCAAAAACCCTTCCTAACTATCATAATACCCAACGAATAATTTCAGAAACATAAACAACGTTTTATCCAACATAACATAAAAAACAAAGTCTTTAAACACTGATCAACAAAAAAATAAAGGCTCTTTCGATAAAATATCATAGTAAAGTGTGAAAGTTTATTGTTATATACCCTAAACAAGTAAATCAATAAATCAAGTAATCAATAATCCCCCCCTCACTCCCCTCCCCACCCCCATTCCATGAATCTCATTGATCGTATTGACTATTGGATCTATTGATTCAAATGAATTTCGAGTACCATTTTGATAAACATACATAAAAAAATAAGTTCTTTATATATTGACTACAAATATATGCTAACGTAACAAAGTATTTAACATCAATAAGGCTAACATATAACCTGAGATAAGAATATAATTTATACAACGACAAACCTGACATACCTAAGCCACCTAAAAAAACAGCCAACATTAACAAGGTTCTATACTTAACAACAACAGTTAAGTAACTAAACATTGCATACAAGAACGATAACTAGTTCACACTTTTTCAATTAATCGTAAGCATATCATGTTATTTTTTACCTCTAACATAGTAATATTAACAAAAAATTTTCATAACCTACCTCTAATTATAATACAGAACCAACGAATATATGATAGTAACAAAGTTTTTCCCATCATAAAGCTAACATATCATAACCTGAACTAAGAATATAAATACAACAACAAACCTTACATTTACCTCACGTATGAAATCTGCTTCATCACAAAGTCTCCCTACTTATCATAAATGATAACAGTAGCTAACAGGGCATTACAAACTCAAGATGTTATCCACGTACTTTTCCAACATCATCAGCAACAGATAAAGCAGTATTATCTAACAAAATCCCTTAACAAAGTGACCAATCTATCAAAGATAACCCCATCTTGAACTATGAATTGATACTACCTTCATCAAAGTGCCACTCACATCAAATATAACGTCATTTTGAACTATGAATAAACATAGACATTAGCAAAATTCTCGGGCAAAACTAACATTAATCAGCAAAAAATTAACCTAAGCCCACGTTTCTAACACAACATCACCAGTTAACACAGTAATATCTCACAAAACTTATCATTTCTCTTGCAAATCAGTGTTAATTTCACATTGTCATAGTAATATTTAACAAAACGTAGCAGAAATTAAACATAGCCTAACATATCTATCACTTACAATGGAGGAAAACCTACAATAGATACTAACATTTGGAACTACGCATAAGACACTATCATTTGGAACTATGAATAAGTTCTCAACCTACCCCTCATTACATAGCAAATCTCAACCTACCCCTCCTTTTCAACCATATCATCAGCAGCCAAAGCAATATTATCTAAAAAAATTCCTTAACAAAGTGTCCAAGCTATCAGATACCCGCATCTTGAACTATGAATTGATACTACATTCTTCAAAGTGTCTCGTATATCAAATATAACATCATTTTGAACTTTGAATAAACGTGGACACTAGCAAAATTTTCTGTCAAACATCATAAAATAACCTATCGATTATACAGATCAACGAATAAACGCTAAAAACTTAGCCTATCCTAGCTTTCGAAACATTACGCAATACCTTCGAGTCGTTAAGCTTACACGGTAGGCTTCTCATTAGGGTTACTTTCATGTTTATGCAAAAGCTTTCACGAATGCGCTCACTCAGCAACATATTCTCAATCTTTACTATACATAACCGAATAATTTTCAACGATGAGTTCCAACTACGCGGAGATCACCCCGGATATGCATGAAGACCCATCTCGGGGTACCCCGAAGGGGTGTAATAATAATAATAATAATAACTGTAGTAATAATAGTAATAATTGTAGGAAAAAGTTATTTCTAGAAAAAATATATATATTCTAGAAATTAACAACTTCCTTTAGAATAATTTTGATATCGGTATGATTTCTATCTCACATTGGCAGATAACTGCAGAATTATGAGGAAAAGAAAATCAAAGCGGAATCTGCAGGTGTTTAAATTTGGACGACAAATTATGATACTACTCAGGTAACGAATGACTATTACCTGTTGGGAATGCTATACCTGACCACCACCGTGGAATGTTAACTACCATACAATAACTACAACAATACACATGCACGCAACCATTGCAATCGAACTAGCGTTGCAATATTTTACCAATTTTTGTAAGTCACGTGACAAGTTATCTAATTTTTTATTACTTCGAGATAAATATATATATATATATATATATATATATATTATAATATATATATATATATATTTATATATATATATATATATATTAATATATATATATAATATAATATATATATATATATATATATATATATATATATATATATATATATATATATATATATATGGGATGATTTTTAATCATAAAATTTATAATTCTAAATTTAAAAACGAAAGTTTTAAAAGGTTGAATCGTTTTGAGAAACAGCTTTCAACTTCAAAAAATTTCTACTTCTCAGTTTCTAACAAATTCATTAATTCTTAAATTTGTGATTTCAGTTCATATTTTAATTTTTAAATCAATAAATCATACACTGACGAATTACTTTCACTTTGATAGTACTTTCTAAATAAAATTACGATAACTTTCCAATACGAAAAAACTTTCTTTGGAAAGTGATAAATTTTCAATGATAGATGATAACGAAAAAATGGATTTTCACTGACGATGCAGTAGTTTGAAATCATATTTCTTTTTCGATTTATTATTTATACTTTCAGTATTTTTATATTTTTACCTTTAAATTTTTACCTTTAATTTTTTACCCTGAAATTTTACCTTTAATTTTTACCTTATATTTTTACCTTTAATTGCGAGTTTGAACATTTTACCTTTACCATTTACCTTTTATTTTGAAATATCTAATTTTAAATTTTTTAGCTTTTTTCTTTCAAAGTGTGTTTTTAATATTTTTTTTAGGTAAAAAAAATGAAAAAATTGTTTTTTATGTTGTTTAAAAAGGTGGGTGACAATATTAAAATTTTTATTTTTCACCGAAAGAAGAAAATAAAAAATAAAAAGAAAATCCAAAATCTTTGATGAATCTATCACACCTGACCTTTTTTTTTTTTTTTTAAAACGATGCTAATTTTAAGCCGAAATTGAGATAGTGAATTTGAAAGGTAAATCAGCGCGAATGTTTGAGATTTCATGATAGAAACAAACTCAAAAATAATCGTAGGCTAAAACAGATCAGTTCAAATTCTTAAGAAATATTAATATATAAAAATACAATGATTTTACATAAAACTTGGATGTCCACAGCCATCTAAAATTACTCTAACTGGAGTAATTAAAGAAGCAGAGACTAAGTTTGTATGTAACGCAAGGTATTTATCAGAAGTAAAGCAATAAACAAATCAAATACTTTAGCCTTTTTTAAATATGAAACGGAAGATGGGGGGGGGGGGCAATTAATGCCGTTAGCATATGGGACCTAATATATCATTGTCCAGAGGCTTTTTTAATACAAACACTATACCTATTAGAAACACTATAAAAAAACAACCTCATAAGGGATGGAAAGGTGAGATTTTTCCCTCTTGAGATAAATTAAAAAAAAGGATCTCAAAAGCCTAAAATTACGGTGGCAGTTACTGGCGATGAGTATGCCCTAAGAAGGGAAGGTGAAATTCATCTTAAGGACACATTTCGTCAGAGATAATATATTACGTTATTGCTGCATTTTAAAATGAATCGATCGTGGAAGCTTTGGAACGTAATTACGTAAGGTGGGAGAAAGCTCATACTAACAGCAAGATTATGGCAAGAAGTGAACTTAGTGAAGTTTCGATCGCTTCCTCACGTTTTATACTAAACGAAGAGGTTGCCAAAGCGGTTGACAGCGAGTGATTCCATTATAAAATCTTAATTTAATTAATTAACTTTACAGTTCTAAAAATAATACCAGATGATAGATAAAATAATTATTTATAATGCATAAATACGACATTGAATAAAATAATGTAGTTTGTAAAAACAATCGAAAGTTCACAATAGCAATTTCTGGCAAGAATCACCTGTTTCAAACATGATGTTATTTTATCCCATAAAAAATTAACTAATAAATATATTTTATTGATTAGGAATAAATACTAACTTGAAATATATTCGAAACAACTAGAAGAATTTTCTGATCATTTTGATACCAATCTCAAATCCGTAGACAAAATAAAAGATGTAAAACATTGAAAATCACGAAGTTGAAAAACAAGAGGTCAAACCATGACCCAAAGTTGACCTTTTCAATGGAAGAGGTCAATGAAAGTTTTACAAATTGAAAACCAATATGTCAAGGTCGATTTGACATTTTGCCCCCCCCCCCCTGAAACACTTGAAGGAACCACGGGTTTCGGAGGTGCGCAAAATTTTCAAAAAATACGAATTTGCTTCAAAATGGAAGCTTACCTTGACGGGTTAATTATTATGTTTATAATTAAAAAATTATATTACAGATTGCTTCCAAACTTTGATAAAATATTGATCTATATGTCTGGCACATTTCATGAAAGAAAGGAATTTTAAAACTTTGAGGAAAGGAAGATATGAATTAGCCGGTGAAATGTATAATTTTTCACATTTCAATTTTGAAGCTAAAAAGATTGTATATATATATATATATATATATATATATATATATATATATATTATAAATAAAATATATATATTTATATATATATATATATTATATATAAATATTATATATATATATATATATATATATATATATATATATATATATATATATATATATACTATATATATAATTATATATATATATAATAATATATATATATTCATATATATATATATAGTATATTATATATATTATATATATATACTATATATATATATATTTATATATATATATATATATATATATATATATATATATATATATATATATATATATATATATATATATATATATATATATATATATATATATATATATATAAATTTTATATTTTTATATATATATTTATATAAATATATTATATATATATATATATATATATATATATATATTATATATATATATATATATATATATATATATATATAATGAATTTTTTATATTTTCACATGAAATTTGGTATACTTGTACTTTGGGATATAAATAAAAAGAAAACGTGGGAAGAATTTGTCAAAAATGAAAGGGGGGTCTCCAGCCCCTCCTAATCCCGTTTTTCAGCGGTTGTTGTTAACCTAGAGATTTCAAAGTTGGAATTTTAATTATTTACAAGCAAAGAAACAAATAGTGTAAATTTCAAAGGTGTAACCCAATTAAAAAGGGTAGTTTACTAGTACGAGTTAAGTGGTAGGAGGCTTCAGATTTTGAGTCAAAATCGATTGCCTTTTTCTAAGTTGAATAATTTCATTAAGAATTAATATTTTTTAACGAAATTTGATGTAGCTTTACAACTTGGTGTACCCTACAAAAATATGAAATCAAAGTTTAAATAAATTAAAAATTAACAGTTTTTCTCGAATAACTCCAAGAATCAGAATTTAAGAAAAAATTAATTTCGATGGTATATTGGTAAACACCATTTCCAGCTCTGGAGCCAGTACCAAATCGAAAAGATGTTTATTAAATGAACTAGAATGGTTCAAACATTGTTATATTTCCAATGCGAATATATATGCAACGAGTGCGAAAATTTCTAGAATTGCCAAGAATAACGTCATCACATACCTCCAAAACGGGAGTCGCTGATTGGTTGGTGCGGACAAGGGAATACAGTACCATAACATTTGCATTTAGATATGCAATTATAATTATATGTTGAATACTGCTACAAATACTTGATTTTACAGTAGTTAAACCTATTTTTATATACAATTTTGTTTTTTAATCTATTTACAAGCAATTTAAAATAAAAATTGATGACCAAGTATTCAAATGCTCTACTTGAAAAATAAGCTAGGTTTGAGTATTCACTATTCGGGTTTCACTACACAAAATACTGGTCACAGAGTGACAGATGGAGCAATTATAAAATAAATTACAATTGATATATAAAGGAGTAGAGGAGAGAATCAGGAAGCACGGAGTGGGCTTCATAGTAGGGCCGAAAATGTCACCAATCATACAGACCTTAGAAGTCATACAAGAAGACTTGCAAAATGCACTTTTAAAATCAAGAGAAAATGTTACCACTTCTCACAGGTATATTCACCGCAGCAAGGACATCCAGAAGAAGAAAAAAAGACTGTTCATGGAAATATTGGAGGAGAAGGTGGAGGATGGAAGAAGAGAGGGGGATATATTGTTGCTTATTAGAGATTTCAATGCAAGAGTTGGGAGAAGAAGAAATGAGGTGGAGAGAATGGTGGGACGGTATGGAGAGGACATAAGGAATATTGAAGGAGAGATGTTGATAGATTTCTATTTAAAGAAGGGAATGAAGACTATGAATGTCTTTTTCCAACAGAGGGACTCACAAAGGTTCCCAAAATATAGGTGAAGCAATATCACAGGAGAATTCGATCAGAGATTTATTATAGACTACATAATATCGTTTGATAATATGCTAATAAGGAATGAGTAAGTGATACCTAGAGAAACATTGGAATCGGGTCATAGAGTGTTGGTGACGGACCTGGAGGTGAAGACATAAGTTGCAGGATAAAGAAAAGAGAAATGTGATTAAAGTAGAGTCACTGAAGGAGTGTGACAGGAAAATGGAATGCACTTAAAAAATAAGCTAGGGCTTAGAATAATTAGAAGGAGTAGGAGAGATGGGGGAGAAACAAAAAACGGTAAGAAGGGCAACAGAGGAAACCCTGGGAAAAAGAATTGTAGGAGGAACGAGGAAAAGACACACGCGGTTTTGGGTTTAAGAGGTAAAGGAGGCAATAAAGAAGAAAACAGTATTGATAAGAAGGTGGTTGAAAAATAGAACTGCACAGACAAGGGCTCAGCATGTGGATGCAAGAAATGAAGCAGAAAGAGTGAAAAGAAGAGTTAAAGAAGAGGCAGAAGAAATGATGAAAAGTTGTAAGGGCAGAAAGAAAAAATATTTTTAGACTGGCAAAAATGTATAGAGGATCAAAGAGGAAAGTGTGCAATATTAAGGATAAGCAAAGAGAAGCTTTGGTGAGATCAACAGACATAAACAGAAGAACTGAATGAAGAGGTGGAGGAGGTGCAGAAGAGGTAGTTGCAGGAGGGGGAGGAGATCACTATGAAGGAGTTGGAGGTGGCTCTGAGAGCGATGAAGAATGGTAAGGCACCGGGAGAAGATAGGATAACCATGCAACTAATAAAAGAGGGAAGATAGAAAATGGAAGAAGCAATTCTGAAATTGTTCAATAGGTGTTGAAACTAGAAGAAAGTACCTGAGGGGTAAGGAAAGTCAATCACAGTTCTAATATATAAGAGAAAAGGAGATGCAGGAGACTGTAAAAACTACAGAAAAATATTCTTGTTGGGCCACTTGGCAAAAATATATGTGTGAATACTAGAGAGAAGGCTGAAAGTGGTAGTAGATAACAGACTGGGAGAAGAGCAGCACGGATATAGAAAGAACAGAACAGCCACCCGACAACCACCGTATCTCTTGTTTTGCCTTCACAGAGTATTGGTTAGATTAAGGTATAGGAAAATAATAACTGACCATCATATAGCTTCATAAGTCTGAGGAAAGCTTTGATTCAGTCCCTAGGGAGAGACTGTGGAGAATGCTATAGGGAGAATATACAGTGGATAAAAGCTTGACAGGAACCCTGGAGAATTTGTATAAGAATAGTAATGTAATGTAGAAAATTTGGAAAAGGGATGGTTTGAAGAGAAAACGGGAGTTAATAGAAAGGCGTCGTAGTCACGTTTTGTTGTAGATATTGGATTAAATATAAGAAGGTGAAGAGGATTATGGGAGATCTTTACGGTGATATTATGCATGCGAGCATGACTGGTTCGTTGCTGATGAGCCGAAGAGTGGAGATAGGTTGAGAGAGGTGGTGACACGTTTTGCTAATAGGCTTCGAGAGGCCGGTCTGACTATGAACAAAAGAGGAGATCATGGTGGTTAGTAAAGAAGATGGAGGGGAGAAGCTGACAGTGGTGTGGAAGGGATCGTTATAAGATTGAGGAGTAATTATAATACCTTGGGTGGAGTATTTTGGAAGAGAATGAGGAATAATAAACAGGAAGAATAAAGTGATGCACAGTATGGTGGGTTTTAGGAGAAGTGTACTCCATTATGAAGATAGTACAAAAGTATCGAGTGAGGGTGGACTATCTAATTTGGGAGGACTTTGTAAGCTCAGAGTGTGTTAACACGTCATCAATGGGAAGAGATAATAGAGATAATCGATATATCATAGAATAGTAGATCATCGGTACGGCGGATATAATACATATATTGCGAGCACGATAGAGGCGATACTAGAAGAGAATGAC
>JABUQX010035398.1:25000-27589 GCA_015478945.1 Trachelipus rathkii
CTAGTTATGAAGTCTCCCCTTAAGATGGTAAAAGAAACAACAGAAAGAGGAGTAAAATTAATGGAAGAATTTAACGACAAATTTACCAAAAACGAGAACAAAAACAATCTGTTTCTAAGTGTATAATAGCTGGCTAATAATTTATAAAACCTATCAATTGTGTAATTTTGTAATACATACCATATATTTCATATAATTTAATATATTTTTAATTAAATCGATGTTTTAAATATAATTCTTTGGTAATTTGCAACTAAATACGTAAGGTAAATTAATATTTCTTCTTTTTATTTAAGGTTGTGCAAGATTATCGAAAAACATACCCGGGCCATACCCATAATATACTAAAAAAATAATAGGTTAAGTTTTTATTCTCCGATTATATTGTAGTGTACGTAATGCACATTCAATTACTATATTCAAAAAATTATTAACATTTTCAGTTATTATGTCTTTTTCGGTATGTTAAGCATGTTAAAATTTGATATCAATAAAGTTTGAAATTTAAATCATTTCCAGTTTTCAAACTTCAACCTAATGGACACGGGTTAATTGATGTGCAATTATTCTTATAGATTGTTTTTTTTAACATGTAATGGAAGAGTCTACTGGTCAACTTTTATTCTCGAAGAAAATTTCACCCTCTATATTAAGGACCAGGCTAATTATATAATATTATAATTATAATATATAATATTATATATATATTTTATATATTATATATATTATATATATATATATATAATATATATGATATATATATACTATATATATATATATATTATATATATAATAGTATATATATAATATATATATAATTAATATATATATATATCAAGAGCTGGGCGTTTTTCTGCGCCACGAGAGATATTGAGATAATAAAAGCGCCTATGGAAAAATATCAATTTGTAGGCGCAGAAGGCGCTAAGGGAAAAGATTTTAAAACACAGCGGACTAAGCAACACGGTGCACAGCCAATTCTCTGCGCCTATAGCCGCGCCTATGAAACAAGGAAAAAGCATTTTTTTACCACTACAAGTTAGATTTCGAAGCGTGGAAAATATAGATATATAAAAACCAGAATAGTAAAACTAATATATATTATTACTATTACTATATTATATATATACCATATAATATAAATAAATATATATATATTATATATATATAATATATATATATATATATATTATAATATATAATATTAATATATATATAAATTATATACTCCAATATACATTAATATAATAATCTATATATATATAATCATTATATATATACTATACTATATATTTAATCTATATATATTTATATAATTAATATATATATAATATATATCAACTAAAAAATATATATAATAATATATTATTATATATAAATATATAATATAAAATAAATATATATATATACTTTTGTATGTGGTATGTAGTTTGTGTGTGTTTTTCTGGGTGTTGTAATATATTTATGTGTGAGGCGTTTTGGAGTGATAGAATTTTACTATGTTTGTAGTTTCTTACACCACAAATAATTGCGCCAACATATGCTTTGAAATTTCAACTTCTTCAGAAAACTAAAAGAAACCTCCTGGGGGAAAACATGGAACACAAGGACATGGAGGAGGAAGAGGGCGTGTAGATATTAGTTATGGTGGTTTTAATTACAAATTAATAAATGTGTTTTTCTTCCTATAAAGCATGCTTTTTATTATCGCACTAAAGTTTACTTTGCAATATAAACTTATCGAACAGGCACCGCCGCGAAAAGTCGCAGGCGCAACAAGGCGCATAGGCGCAAGACGAATAGGCGCATGAATGTGACAAAATCATCAGCGCACAACTCAAGCGACGACTGACACAGCGAGCACGGCATAGAGATATAGGGCAGGCGCACTCAAAAAAAATTTAGGCGCGCCCAGCTCTGATATATATATATATATATAATATATTTATATATATTATATATATATATATAGGCTATATATTAATCATATATAAATATATATTATATAGTATATATATATAATAGTATATATATATATTATATATATATATATATATAATATAATATAATATTATATAATATATATTATATACTATATATTATATATAGGTTATATATATATATATTATATATTATATATATATTATATATTAAATTATATATATATTATATATATATATATATATATATATATATATTATTAATTTATATATATATATTATATATATAAATATATATATAATATAATAATCTGTCAATTTGACTGGTTCGAATCCAGATGACCAGACTTTCTGAGCTAGAAGGGATTAGAGTGAACATATTTTTAGTATTTTGTAAAAGGGATCTGTTGTAAAGCTATCTTTGTTTCGTGATGCGTGGGGTATTAGATTTATACCAATAATAAATTACGTTGCCTTAATTTCAAATAAATTATGCACCAAAAAATTATCTTCAAACAGTAATTTTTTAGTATATTATATAATATATGTCTATATATTATCATATATATATATTATTATATATATTTATATATAATATATATATATATATATATATTTATATAATATATATATATATATATATAAGTTG
>JABUQX010035399.1:0-5000 GCA_015478945.1 Trachelipus rathkii
ATGATTCACCTAACATGTATACCTCAATCTAAGACATTATCCAGTGGGTGTAAATCAAGATCCCAGGAAGTAGGGTTTCATTCTTATATAAAAGAAAACCCGATGGATTTGAATTTTTCAAGTGTGCTACCCAATCACCCTGTTATAATACCAAGCGTATTTTCATGAGTCCAGATGAATTACTTTGTATATGTAATCACACTGAAGAGTGGCTTACAGAATACTTTAAACCAAGTTCAGCTTTAAATTGGACCGAAACAGTTATTAGCCTGTGCGAAGAAACCAGCGATAAGCAAATTACTCTAGCATTTTATAAACATCAAAACATAATCAGTTTGGAAGTTAGATTATGGGAGAGAAATAATGAAACATCAGTATTTGAACCTACATCATTTGGATTCTACATTTCAGGCCTAGCGCAGATGAAATATATGTTAGAGGTACGTAAGCGCATGTTAATACAGCTGAAGAAGACATATGTGTTATCTAATTACGTAACCGTAATTCATTACATGTTATACCAAGAATACTACGCATTTAAGAAAACCCTGATTGATGATCCTACGCGCATCATCGATCGCTTCATAAGTTCTATAGACGTACAGAAATTCATTTATCTACTTAGAAAACAATGCCAATCATTTATATCATTATCGATGATATAGTTTCGTGTCTCAGTAATACCTTCAGTTAACACATACGTAAAAAGTTCCCGCTCAGATATCATAGTATATTTACATTCTGGGTCACCTGCATAAATACATTCTTGCCATTGTTTTCTAAGTAGATAAATGAATTTCTGTACGTCTATAGAACTTATGAAGCGATCGATGATAACCGTAGGATCATCGATCAGGGTTTTCTTAAATGCGTAGTATTCTTGGTATAACATGTAATGAATTACGGTTACGTAATTAGATAACACATATGTCTTCTTCAGCTGTATTAACATGCGCTTACGTACCTCTAACATATATTTCATCTGCGCTAGGCCTGAAATGTAGAATCCAAATGATGTAGGTTCAAATACTGATGTTTCATTATTTCTCTCCCATAATCTAACTTCCAAACTGATTATGTTTTGATGTTTATAAAATGCTAGAGTAATTTGCTTATCGCTGGTTTCTTCGCACAGGCTAATAACTGTTTCGGTCCAATTTAAAGCTGAACTTGGTTTAAAGTATTCTGTAAGCCACTCTTCAGTGTGATTACATATACAAAGTAATTCATCTGGACTCACGAAAATACGCTTGGTATTATAACAGGGTGATTGGGTAGCACACTTGAAAAATTCAAATCCATCGGGTTTTCTTTTATATAAGAATGAAACCCTACTTCCTGGGATCTTGATTTCCCACTGGATAATGTCTTGGATTGAGGTATACATGTTAAGGTGAATCATGATATACACTTAGTGAAAATAGAGCACTTTTATTACAAACCAGAGAACTTGTGCACCGCTTAAGAGCCAAAACGAGTATGATTTTAAAATGAGTTTGGGTCTAAAACATCCGCCTGCTCAAATATAATTTTCATCCAATCAGAGGTAGGGCTCAGGATATGAAAAAACATGTTTTTTCATACCTTAAAACCAAAAAGCGATAAAATAATTCTCGACCAATCACATACGAGGTCATATAGAGATAAGGATTACTCCGTCCACTCACAAGAAAGGTAAACATTTCCTTCTTACCTGATCAAAGGATCTTACCGATCCAGCATGTCTCGATTCTTGTCTATACTGGAATTAACTTTTGACCTGGTATTAGGCTTAAATCCGCCTGTGATACAAAAAGGTTTATCCTAAATTTATGCCTAAATTTAGGCCTAACGTAGTTATTGCACCACATTTTACAGAAAAAGGTCAGTTTGAAATATATTTTGACCTGGTATTAGGCCTAAATCGCCCCGGGGTATAAAAAGGATTATCCTAAATTTAGGGCTAAAGTAGGTATTTCAATCCATTTTACAGAGAGAGGTCAGTTTCGTATCTGTAACGAGTGCGGGTTGTTGTGTTTTCTCGTGTTGGATTGTCAATGTACATAGATAATAATAAAGAAAATCCAAATTATTTAAAAAACTTTGAAATATTTTTAGTTAACATCGAGCGAATAATATAAATGTAAGTGAATAATTGTTATTTTTAAATAAAAACTTAGAATGATTTTAATAAAATACATGTTATGTTAGCAGAGAAGAACTTATTTTGTTATTTTTATACTTATTACTTCGCTAAAGATGATGTAAAGCAGTAAGTCATTAGAACAAAACGTGGCATAGCTTGGTGTAGAGGGGGGGCTAGGGGCTGACCTTACTGATTTTCTGATTTATTGCTTTAAGGTACGTAAAATATATGTTTTTAATAAAATTTCATAAAATTTTACTAAAAGTTATTTTAAAACTTGTTAGTTATAAAATTTATAAACAAAAAGTATTAACAGTTAATAATAAATTCTTTGTTCAAAGATAATGATTGATTTATTATAGAAGTTTTAAGAAACTTTGAAATAATTTTAGTTATATTTGAATGAGTAATATAAATGTACGTGTTTAATTAAAACATAAAATGTTTTAATAAATTATACGTTATATGTGTAAGTGAATGTGCGTGTGTGGGTGTGTAAGTGAGTGTGCGTGTGTGTGTGGTGTAAGTGAGTGTGTGTGTGTGTGTGTGTGTGTGTGTAAGTAAATCTGTGTGTGACTGTAAGTAAATCTGTGTGTGTAAGTAAATCTGTGTGTAAGTAAATCTGTGTGTGTAAGTAAATCTGTGTGTGAGTAAATCTGTGTGTGTAAGTAAATCTGTGTGTGTGTGTGTGTGTGTAAGTAAATCTGTGTGAGTGTAAGTAATTTGTGAGTGTAAGTAAATCTGTGTATAAGTGTAAGTGGCATAGTGAATGTGTGTATAAGTGTCATAGTGAATGTGTGTATAAGTGTAAGTGTGTGTGTGTGTGTGTGTGTTCTAAATAATAATAACAATAGGCATGAAGTAAATAACACTAAGTATAATAATAAAAATAAAAATAAAATAATAAAAATAATAAAAAAAATAAAAGAATAAAAAGAAAAAAATAAAAAGTATTAAAACAAAATAAAATAATAATAAAAGTAAAATAATAAAAATAAAATAAAAGAATAAAAAGAATAAAAATAAAAAGTATTAAAACAAAATAAAATAATAATAAAAGTAAAATAATAAAATAAAATAAAAAGAATAAAAAGAATAAAAATAAAAAGTATTAAAACAAAATAAAATAATAATAAAAGTAAAATAATAAAAATAAAATAAAAAGAATAAAAAGAATAAAAAGTATTAAAACAAAATAAAATAATAATAAAAGTAAAATAAATATATGAGTTAAAGCAGTAAAGCAGAGAGTTAAAGCAGTAAAGCAGATAGTTAAAGCAGTAAAGCAGAGAGTTAAAGCAGTAAAGCAGATAGTTAAAGCAGTAAAACAGAGTTAAAGCAGTAAAGCAGATAGTTAAAGCAGTAAAGCAGTAAAACAAAAGCATACTAATCCCTTAGGTGTTAGGTAACACCTCTATTGATTTACTGATTTACTGCTTTAAGGTATGTAATGTTAATAAATATATGAGTTAAAGCAGTAAAACATGTGAGTTAAAACAGTAAAGCAGAAAGTTAAAACAGTAAAGCAGAAAGTTAAAACAGTAAAGCAGAAAGTTAAAGCAGTAAAGCAGAAAGTTAAAGCAGTAAAGCAGAAAGTTAAAGCAGTAAAACAAGAGTTAAAGCAGTAAAACAGTAAAACAAAAGCATACTAATCCCCTAGGTGTTAGGTAACACCTCTATTGATTTACTGATTTACTGCTTTAAGGTATGTAATGTTAATGTTTTTAGTAAAATTTCGTACAATTGTAGTAAAATAAAATGATTATATATCAGACACTCTGGATTTTTCTTCTTACATACAATTTTTAAAAAATAATTTATAAATTAAAAAGTATTAAGTAAAAAGTATTAAGTTAAAAATAATGTTAATCAATATATGTGTAAAGAAGAAGCTCGGAGTTGAGCAGCAGTTTCTTTAGGTTCGCGAAAATAGTTTTTAATAAAAATGTTTAAGTATGAAATAAAAATGAATGACTCATAGTATATTTGAAAAGAAATTCTTTGAATAGTTTACATTGATATCATATTTTTCGTTCGCGCGGGAATATTGCGCCTGCGGGCGCACGCGGCGGGCGGGTACGCGGAAATATTGCGCCTGCGGGCGCACGCGGCGGCGGTAATATTGCGCCTGCGGGCGCACGCGGCGGTTTCGCGGCGGGGCTCACCTGCGGACGCGGATTAACTCTGATCTAGGCTCAGGGGTTGGGAACCATCAAAGATGAGTCATCAAAGATGAATCATCAATATAGGTGGTATCAAAGATGACTTCATCAAAGATGAGTCATCAAAGATGAGGCAACAAAATTGAGGCATCAATGCTGAGGTATTAATGCTGAGGCATCAAAGTTGAGGCATCAAAGTTGAGGCATTAATGCTGAGGCATTAATGTTGAGGCATCAAAGTTGAGGCATCAAAGTTGAGGCATCAAAATATCGAGTGTGTGAGTGTAAGTGTCTATGGTTTAATGTAAGTGCTTATGGTTTAATGTAAGTGTCTATGGTTTAATGTAAGTGTCTATGGAGAGTAGTGCTTATAAGTGTCATAGTGTGTAAGGGCACAGTGGAATGTGTGTATAAGTGAGTTAGAAAAATACTAACTCATAGTAGGAAGTATCCTAGCAGCTTGTAATATACGCCAATCGATTCCTCATACCTTATTACATAGGGGTAGACACCCATATTAGGGCTATTCGGGGCTCAGGGGAGGCTAGAAAAGGCTTGAAAAAAGTGGCACTCAGTTGGCACTATGTGGCACTCACTTGGCACTATGTGGCACTCACTTGGCACTCATTGGCACTCACTTGGCACTCATTGGCACTCATTGGCACTCACTTGGCACTCACCTGGCACTCACCAGGCACTCATAGAATACTCAT
>JABUQX010035399.1:12500-22500 GCA_015478945.1 Trachelipus rathkii
TTTCTTCTTTTTCATTATTGCCGTCCTCCTTCTCACGTGACCACAATCTTGTTTGCTATTGGTCAACGAATTCGCCATCTTCAACCCAAAACAGCATTTCGATCTTCTCTATTTAAACGTTCAAAACATTTTGTGTTCTCAACAATTATGTGCAAAGACACCTTATAAACTAATAGCAAGCACTGCTGAATATTGTGAAAGTGCTTGGTGATATTAAAAGCTTCAGTGTAACCTTTGCTCCTCGAATGGTACAAGCAGAGCATTTGTGTTATTTTCTAAAGCCTAATTTTTGTGCCATTTCATTCAGTGCTACTATTTTGATTTTGTGTTCTGTGGCATCTTAATTTTTAGTGAAAAAGATTCAGCAATTAAATACCTTTTATTATACATTACATTTATTTAGATTTAAATAACTTTTAATATATTATTCACTTATATAGCGAAGCTATGTGCAAAAATTTATTAATTAAATATAATAGTCTATCCTAAATAGAATTGTTAATTATAAAGAGAAAACGCATTATTTCATGCGTAACTTTTATATCTCATTTTATAATCTCATTATTATTATTATTATTATTATTATTATTATTATTATTATTATTATTATTATTATTATTATTATTATTATTATTATTATTATTATTATTATTAATTGTTTCAATATATTAATTGTGTCTATTATTTCGTTTAAATAGATTATGACAAGAAACGTTGGTATAACTAGCCTTCTGATTCCTGTATTACTCAGAACGTAATAGTGATGCCCCTGGAGTTTTGCCGTCGTCTATCCCGGCATTTCTACAACTACTTCGAACCCTCTCTCATCTCAACAGGATCCACAGCATCCACATCCTGAAGCGGAAACTTATTTATAATATATTTTAAAAAAAAATTTTTTTTTGAAATATTATCAGGCCCATTTCCGGCCCAAATTACCATTTTCAACCTATCATTTTTAAACCATTTTGGCCCGTACAAGCGGCCGCTTATATATTTTTCTCATCCTTTGTATACCTTTTTGTAATATTTATTGTGTTATTTGGTCTCTGACCACTATTTTTCTCATATTTAGCGTATGCAAATCGCATCTTAAGCATATTTTTGTCTCGTAATATTGTTTTCAAAATTTTTTTTACAATCGTATTATATTAACATTTATAAATCATGTCCCCTCCTGACGCTGCAAACTCAGATAACGTCAACGTCATATCGCAACAGCCTGCTTCAGACAGGGAATCACCTGGTGTATATACTGGTAAGTTCCTAAATAACGACTTGGATCTAACGTTCACGCTACTCGAGTTTCAGCTCGAGTCCACCAACGAGCTTGCCCGCTTCAGAGCCCTTTTAAATATATTGCCTGTTCCCGTTTTACAGCGCCTAAAGGATGTTTTACCTTCCTTGCATTCTCACAACCAACCCTACACCCAACTTAAAACCGAACTTTTAAACCGGCTGGGAGAAACCGATGCTGAAAAAGTAAAAAAACTTCTAACTGGAGGCTCTCTTGGGGACCGTTTGCCATCAGTTCTATTATCAGATATGCTCAATCTTCTCGACGGTCCTCCCGTAGGTAATTGTATACATATTGTACGTCATCTCTTCCTACAGAAACTCCCTACAGAGATGCAATTGCGCTTAGCCACTGTCGATCCTAATTGTTCACTACAAGAACTAGCTACTTTTGCTGATAGAGTTTGTAAAGCGAAACCTATTACGACAGCAGACATACCTTCACAAGTTTCGCATATCACGGATCCCACCAGTAATAATAACTTAACACCAGCGTCACTTTCGCATGTGAGTGAGTCAGTCAATGCACTTCGACAACCGTCGCACACAGAAAATTCTTACATTGTATCACAACTACAGGTGTTGCAGAACACCATCATGGATTTAACTACTAGAATGCGAGCTTTGGAAACGCGTTCCACCCCTCCTCCTTCCCCTCCTTATCCTCAACAACAATATCCTTATCCTCAACAACAATATCCTCAACCTCAACAGTATCCTTCATCCTCTCATCATCCTTATTCACCGCCTCCTTCATACCCCCAGCCTCTTTCATACTCCCAGCCTCCTCCCATTGCATCAAATACTTATTCTGCATACAATTATGGTCATAATTCTCGCTCTCCAACTATGCAACGACGTTCATATCGTCGTTCACCTACTCCTTCGCGTCAGTTCGCCTCTTCTCCAGTTACTTCTCAGGCCTTGGTTCAGTTTCCGTCACATAACCAGCAGGGTATTTGTAGAAACCATCAACGTTTCGGAGACCAAACTCGGTCATGTCTTAAGCCTTGTACATTCGGGAATTTAAACTCAAACACCACTCCGTAAACACGCTGAGTGGTTTCAAAGGCGTCCAACTTGCTTTGTGTCTACGATCCCTCCACCAAACTATCTTATCTCGTAGATTCTGGGAGCTCAATCTCAGCTGTACCACGTTCCATCCTCGGAAAAACTCATGCTCCAGAAGCATCCGGCTCTTTACGCGCCGCCAACGGCACCACCATCAACACTTATGGTACCAAACGACTCCATTTAACGCTCTCATTCCGTCGTGACTTTATATGGGACTTCACGATAGCCGACGTCACCTTACCAATAATAGGTGCCGATTTTCTGTCACATTTCAACCTTCTTATTGACATGAACCACAACCGCATCATTGATTTTGAGACACATTTCTCATCTGCTTGTATTCGTGCGTCTGCTTCCATCAGTGGCATACATCTTTCTCCATCTAATAATATTTTTGAATCATTATTAATTACCGATTTTCCAGAGCTTCTCTCTCCAGTCTCCAAATTTCCTCCTGTGAAACACAATGTCGTTCATCACATTGAAACTTACGGCAGACCTCCACATTCTCATGCTCGACGTCTTGCACCGGATAAACTCAAAGCAGCGAAGCTAGAGTTTGAATCTCTCTTAGAGAAGGGCATCATCCGACCTTCAAAGTCTGACTATGCCTCTCCATTACATATGGTACTCAAACCAAATGGGGACTATCGCCCGACCGGCGATTATCGCTGCCTAAATGCAATCACCCGCCCGGACCGTTATAATGTACCTCATTTACAGGATTTCACATCCCATCTCTCTGGTTGTACCATCTTCTCAAAAATTGACTTAATTTCCGCATTTTTTCAAATTCCCGTCAATCCGGACGACATTCATAAGACTGCCATTATCACTCCTTTCGGCCTTTACGAATTTCTTCGAACGCCATTCGGTTTACGAAATGCAAGTCAATCATTTCAACGTCTTCTAGACTCAGTATTACGCGGTTTACCTTTCGTCTTCGCCTACATAGACGACTTATTGATAGCCAGTGCTTCTCCAGAAGAACACACTTCACATCTCAGGCAAGTTTTTACCAGACTAAGTGAATTTGGTCTATGTGTCAACTCTTCCAAATGTGAATTCGGAGTTTCATCCCTAACTTTTCTCGGACATACAATCTCTGCCGAAGGTATACGTCCTCTTGAGGATCGTGTGGCAGCCATTCGTGACTTTCCGAAACCCGTCAAACAGCGTCAACTTCGTCGTTTTTTAGGGATGGTAAATTTTTACCATCGTTTCATTCCGTCCGCTGCTAAAATTCTCCTTCCTCTCCACGCACTTCTTAAGCATCCACGTAAAGGTTCTGCTGCTTCTGTCACTGTAGATTGGAACGACGAAGCAACTAATGCCTTCACCGCCATCAAGGAAGCCCTTGCTTCTTCCGTGTTACTTATATTTCCATCCGACACAGCCCCGACTAGAATCAACACTGACGCTTCAGACTTCGCTGCTGGAGCTGTGCTGCAACAATTTATTGATAACGAATGGCGTCCATTAGCTTTCTTTTCTAAAAAGTTCCAGCCGCCTGAAACAAGGTACAGCGCATTTGGAAGGGAACTTCTCGCAATTTATTTAGCTATTAAGCACTTCCGTTACTTCATAGAAGGTCGGGAATTCCATGTTGTAACTGATCATTTACCCATCACGCATGCCATTACAGCTTCCACAGTTAAACAGTCCCCTCGTGAAGCTCGCCACCTTGAGTTCATTGCCCAATTCACAACTGATATCCGCCATATAAAAGGAAAAGACAACATTCCTGCCGATGCTCTATCCCGAATTAACGCTATCTCTCCTTTACCTGACATCGATTTCGTCGAAATGGCTCGCTTGCAGCAACTCGAAGAGATTGTTTTTCCTAGTGCTTCTTCTTACGACATTCAAACTGTAGAAATTTTTGGTTTTCCGCCTTTGTTATGCGACGTCTCTTCCGCACATCCTCGTCCAGTAGTACCAACCCCCATGCGCAGAAAGGTGTTTCACACCATTCACGACGTGTCGCACCCAGGGGTAAAAGGTAGTCAAGTCAAAATAGGCAAGCATTTCGTTTGGCCGTCCTTACTAAAGGATGTTAAACAGTGGACAACGCAGTGTCTCAACTGTCAAAAATCCAAAGTGCACAGGCACACTGTCGCACCTCTTCAGCAATTTATTCCCCCTGGTGAACGTTTTGACCAGGTACACGTTGATTTAGTCGGCCCTTTACCACCCTCAAATGGTTTCACACATATTTTAACTTGCATAGACCGATACACTCGATGGGCAGAAGCCATTCCATTGCGAGATACTTCTAGCGAGACAATTGCTCAGGCATTTTTGTACAACTGGATAGCCAGGTTTGGCACTCCCTCGACCGTGTCCACAGACCAGGGTAGGCAGTTTGAGTCTCACCTCTGGAAGGACCTTATGACTCTAATCGGCTCCAAGCGCCTTCGCTCTTGCAGCTATCATCCGCAAAGTCAAGGCATGGTGGAACGTTATCACCGGCAGCTAAAAGCTTCTCTTATGGCCCATGGAACACCGGAAAATTGGTCCGAAACTCTTCCTCTTGTCCTCCTCGGTATCAGAACTTCGTACAAAGAAGACCTTAAATGCTCCTCTGCTGAGCTCGTCTATGGCTCCACCATCCGAATACCTGGTGAGTTTATCCTTCCTTCTCCAAAAACTACGAACCAGCACACCTTCCTGTCACGCCTTCGTCAATGTACCGAGGCGTGGAAGCCATCTTTGCCACGTCATCCTCCCCGTCCAACTTACATGCCTGCGGATTTGGAGACTTGCTCTCACGTATTAATTCGGCATGACTCACACCGTAGTCCGTTGCAAGCCCGCTACGACGGACCTTTCCTTGTATTAAAACGCTACCGAAAGTACTTCACTTTACAGAAGGGGAGCAAAGCAGAAAATATCTCCGTTGATAGGATCAAACCGGCTTATTTCGAACATGATCCCGCTTCTTCCAACACTCTTTCTCCACCTTCTGCACCCGCTCCATCTACCTCTACTTCGCAAGATAATATCGACTTTATGCCCATTCTGCCTTTTACATCAACTTGTTCTCCACCTGACCCTTTGCCAACTCCCTCAGCTATTGTCACTCCTTCGCCAGCTACTTCAGCGCCCCGCGCTACGACATCTCCGCCTCCTGTTCCGATGCAGACACCTCTGCCTCCTGTTCCAATACCGATTCTTCCTCCGACTCCGGAACCTAATCCGACTCCAACCTTACCGCTTTGTCTACCTCGTTCCAACATCGCGTTAATGGACGAACTCTATCGCCCTGTTTGTCGCCGCTTCTCCCCTTGATCCCTCTCAGACCCCTCCGCTGTTCGGAGGGGAAGCCATATTACCTTCCACTTTCTTCCTTTTCATTATTGCCGTCCTCCTTCTCACGTGACCACAATCTTGTTTGCTATTGGTCAACGAATTCGCCATCTTCAACCCAAAACAGCATTTCGATCTTCTCTATTTAAACGTTCAAAACATTTTGTGTTCTCAACAATTATGTGCAAAGACACCTTATAAACTAATAGCAAGCACTGCTGAATATTGTGAAAGTGCTTGGTGATATTAAAAGCTTCAGTGTAACCTTTGCCCTCGAATGGTACAAGGTGAGCATTTCGTGTTATTTTCTAAAGCCTAATTCTCGTTTACTATTTTACTCAGTGCTACTATTTTGATTTTGTGTTCTGTGGCATCTTAATTTTTAGTGAAAAAGATTCAGCAATTAAATACCTTTTATTATACATTACATTTATTTAGATTTAAATAACTTTTAATATATTATTCACTTATATAACGAACCTATGCGCAAAAATTTATTAATTAAATATAATAGTCTATCTACCCTAAATAGAATTGTTAATTATAAAGAGAAAACGCATTATTTCATGCGTAACTTTTATATCTCATTTTATAATCTCATTATTATTATTATTATTATTATTATTATTATTATTATTATTATTATTATTATTATTATTATTATTATTATTATTATTATTATTATTATTATTATTATTATTATGTTAATTGTTTCATTATATTAATTGTGTCTATTATTTCGTTTAAATAGATTATGACAAGAAACGTTGGTATAACTAGCCTTCTGATTCCTGTATTACTCCGAACGTAATAATATATATATATATATATATATATATATATATATATATATATATATATATATATATATATAATATATATATAAAAAATATAAATAATATTTATATACATTATATATATATAATAGTATACTAAATATACATAGCTATATTACAAATATATATATATATATATATATATTATATATATATATTATTATAGATATAAATATATATATAATTATATATATATATATATATATATATATATATATATATATATATATATGCACTGATGAAATGGATTTAGGTTTTTAAATTGAAAATATTTTTCTCTCATTACAAATTAGCATTTGACAAGTAGCTCCTGCGTAAGATATTTAAAATTATGTAACTAATTCTTTACGCCTTGTTAGTATCACCTAAAAGTACGAAAAATGCTTTAAAAATTGTTAAAAAAATATTAAAAATTTATGAGGGAAAGAAAGGGTAACCAGTAGTTAACACTAAAACATTCAAAAAAACGTTAACACAGAATCACCTTATCAGATCAGATTTTATTCATTACTGTGAAAAACAATCGTTTTGTCTGCACTTTTTCAGCAAGACGTAAGTACGATAAGAATCTAGTTGGCCAATATTTCAAATAAATAAATAAATAAATAATCCGGCCCTGACTACGCTCACATAATGAAATATTGTTTGATTCATGAACAAAACATACTTTATAAAGTAAAAAAAAAATGATAATAATTAAATTAATCATTATTGAAAAAAAAGAGGCAGCATCATTGGTACGTTTGGCTGCTTTGGCAAGGTAAATCAGAAAAAAAATCTTACGATCGCTGGCAGCAAACTGTGTGAGTGTGTGTGGGAGAGGGAGAGAGAGAGTATTTTTAGGGTTTCTTAATTCTTAATTGATATATATATATATATTAATATATATATTATATATATATATATATATATATTATTATAAATATATATATAAATATATATATATGGATAAAATAAATAGGAATATATATATATATATATATATATATATAATATTGCTGACGTTTATTAACATTATTTTTTGTATGAGTGTATAGAAAACACTGTTCCGTAATCTAATTTTTGGGCCCCTTATACTTTGGGCCCTAAGCTTAGGTTTTTTTAAGCTGTATAGGTAAAAAAAAATTTCCCCGGGCTGGGGGGGGCAAAAAAAAAAAGACGGTTCTTTACAATACTTATCCTTATTACCTTGTTCACTAAACTTCTCACTCCCAATCTTGGCAACTTGAGCTCGTATCACCTTCCTTTCGTTCAAGTCCTCACGGACTTCATTTTAATATAGAACACATAATGAATCCGATAAATCCCTTATTCCTAAACCCCTCACGTGAATTACATCCAACACATACTTCAACATGTCCTTCTTCATCAACATAAAATAATTCCAGGTTTTCACTTCAACATCAACTCTGACTCTTGTACAGTCATGGATAATCTTGTTCAAAAAATATATTACTTACACGCATAACCTTTTCCACATGGAAATCAATCACCTTTCTTCCATTCTCATTTTCTTTTGCAACCCCAAAAGCACTGGTTTGCCATATCTTTTGATCACCTATCCAGCCATTCATATATATTATTATATATATATAATATATATATATATATATATATATATATATATATATATAAAATCCGTATTAATAAAGTCATATAAGGCCTAGAAGGGGTATTGGTACTGCTGTATAATTTAAAACATCTTTAATATACATAAAAAAGGTATTTAAAAAAAAAAAAAAACATTGGTTTTAAAAAAAAAACGTGTTTTTTTTCAAAAAAAACAAATTAAAAAAAAAACGTTTTTTTCACAACCCTAGTAACTACTGTATTTAAAACATCTTTAATATACATAGAAAGAGGTAATTT
Organism: Trachelipus rathkii; assembly: GCA_015478945.1. Taxonomy (NCBI): domain Eukaryota; kingdom Metazoa; phylum Arthropoda; class Malacostraca; order Isopoda; family Trachelipodidae; genus Trachelipus; species Trachelipus rathkii. The sequence continues at coordinate 20,885 of JABUQX010035399.1, forward strand.
TGAATAAAAACAAAAAACATTTTGTTTTAAAAAAAAAACATTTTTTTTAAAAACATTAAAAAAAGTTTTTTCACAACCCTATATATATATATATATATATATATATATATATATATATATATATATATATATATATATATATATAGTATATATATATATATATATAATATATATATATTAATTATATATATAAATTTATATATATATATATAATATATATATTATATATATATATATATATAATATATATATATATATATATATATATATATATATATATATATACTATATATATATATATATATATATATATATATATATATATATATTCTATTTTGATGTAAGATTTGCTAATTGTGTAAATCTGAATATTTTCTTTCAGATTAAGAACGTGATTAATTCTTAGAAGAATTTGATGTAGGCAATATAGGAATATTTTTTCGTTTCCTATACTGCTAATTTAGAATATTTAGAGGTATATTCCCTGGAAAGCTTAGGGTCTTCACTGTAACTGGAATATTTAGTTAGGTGGGATGTTACACCTGCGATTATGCAAATCTATTGAGAAAAAGTTTGTTTCTCAGGCTCAAAAACAAAGTATTTTACCCGTTTTGGGTTTTCCAAAAACTTAAGAAGAACCATGCTTTGAATTATTTCTTAAATACTGATCGCAAATAAATAAATAACTTATAATGAATAAGAAAGCTGGCTTTGTTAATACCAAAATGGCGATACACGAGTAAATAAGGTTTAGCTACACCCGAAAGTTTAAAGTCAAAACTTTATAGTTTAAAGTCAAAAATCGAATGAATATTCAAATATTTACGAGAGTCATCTCTCTTCTTTTTTAATATGGCAACCACCAGGTTTCCAGGAAACTACATTTTTAGCTTGATTATCCGCTCCACTCGGCAACCTTGACTAGCAGTTTTTAAAACCTCCAGGGGGGGGGGGATGGCTTCTGGCCTCTAAAGGGCAGAAGTCAGAACTTGACCACGGTAGAGCTTGACTATTCGAAATGAACATTTTGAAAACGGCTGCAGAATACTTAAGCCGTTTTCGTTTTAGCATTTTGTCTTACGCTCGATAAGACAAAATCTTACGCATTTTAAGAGCGGTTTCGTGCCAAAACGACCGAGAATTCTCAGAAACTTGTTTACATGGAATCAGCTGTTTTGCAGAAGTAGAAACACTTATGATGAACTTCAAGGATTTGGAGGGTATTATTATGAAAAGGAAGAATAATGATGATGTTTCAGAATATTTTACTTTTTTAGAGACTAATAAAAAAAAAGGAGGAGAGATTATTGCCCTTTCTTCCTTACTCTTAAGGTAATTTTTCAGTGTTTGTAATATAATAATATATATATATATATAATATATAATAATATATATATATATATAATAATATATTATATATATATATATATATATATATATAATATAATTATATATATATATATATATATATATATATATAGAGAGAGAGAGAGAGAGAGAGAGAGAGAGAGAGAGAGAGATTATAGTTGTTATTCACATTATGAACTTGAAATTACTACGATATTGAAACAATAAAATAATATTTCATGATGTACCAAGAAAAAAAAATAATGAAA
>JABUQX010035400.1:0-2500 GCA_015478945.1 Trachelipus rathkii
TATTGTACTTCGTTCAGTTCAGATTGTTGTTTAACCGTTTCGCATTTATCGTAGAAACACTCGCATTTGCTGTTATACTTCAATATATATATATATATATATATATATATATATATATATATATATATATATATATATATATATATATATATATATATATATATATATAGGCTATATATATATATATTATATTTATATATATATATATATATATATATATATATATATATATACATATATATATATATATATATATATATATATATATATATACTATATATATATATATATATATATATATATATATATATATATATATATATATATATATATATATATATATATATATATATATATATATATATATATATATACTTTATATATATATATATATATATATATATATATATATATATATATATATATATATATATATATATATATATATATATATATATATATATATATATATATAATTAAATACTTGAGTTGGTCCTATTTTTAAATCATTTTTTATTATTTTCTATTGTTAATTCTATGACTAACTTTAATTTTAATAATATTTCAAGTTACTTTTTATTTTTTCTTTATAATTCTAAAATATTTTAGTAATATTTCTATTATTTTATTTCTTTTATTAAATAATTTTTTTATAAAATATTATTTATTATGTATAGTATTTAAACATTTTTATTTATAAACATAGTATTTATAAATAATTTTATACTTTAAATTCACTAAAATGATATCCGCCAATTGCTTTGGGCACGGATTAGTCCTATTTTTAATGTGTTAAAAGCGTTATTTAAATAGCGGCTATTCTTCCCTTTTTCTTTTCAATTTTGCATAATCTTATATATTTATTATGTAATAATTTCATTTATTTGACCAACTTTCGCAAAAAAATAAGAGAATATTATCGTAACATTATGAAATTTGCAAAAAAGATAGTTTCTAAAATGTCAGCACAAGCGGGGCAAGAGTAGCACAGAATGCACGAGTGTGTTGTTATATATATATATATATATATATATATATATATATATATATATATATATATATATATATATATATATATATATATATATATATATATATATATATATATATGGTAATGCCAGGCGATGTTATGTTTAAATTCAGTCTTTCTTTAGAAAAGGTAATCAATGCTGCTGTCAGCAGAATAACACCTCCATTATTCAATTCTTATGGAATTTAATATTAACCTTCATAATAGTTATGGGCAATCACAAAAGAACTGTTGAGTTCAAATATATTAGAGGCTATTTGATATATATATATATATATATATATATATATATATATATATATATATATATATATATATATATATATATATATATATATATATATATATATATATATATTCTATATATATATATATATATAATATATATATATATATAAAAATATATATATATATATATATATATATATATATATATATATATATATATATATATATATATATATATATATTTATTTATTTATTTATTTATTTATACAAAACACCATATCCCGCATAGCTGCAGGGTGGTGTTGGTGGCTGATAGGTTAACAAGCTTATATTTGCTGTTTTAATTAATAGTATTATATATATATATATATATATATATATATATATATATATATATATATATATAATACTATTAATTAAAACAGCAAATAAAAGAGTAAAGCCTGGGAGACGTTCAGTAAGATTAATGAATTTATAAAACCATTATTGTGAAAAATAATAAATAAAAGTAAATAAAATAAATAAATGAAAAATAAACTAAAGATATTTTGTTTCAGAGTTTAATTATAATATTATTAATATAATAAAGTATAATTAAAATATGAAAAATTAATTTTAAAAGTTTGTATTGCTTGTACGTAGCATACCAACCAGTGTGAAAAATTTCAATGGAGTGAAAGTATTTTACCGAATATTTTAGTGGAGTATGACCGTCAGTGGGGCTTACTCTCACTTTGAGCTTCGCTTGAGTGTCACTTGAGCGTCGCTTGAGCGTCGCTTGACCTCGCTGATTGTTTAAATAAGGCCCTTGGAATCGGAATCAGAACAGGATTAACAGAGTCGGTAAATTTAAATCGGTAAATCGGTAAATCGGTAAATCGGTAAATCGGTAAATCGGTAAATCGGGATCGTATTCTGGTTTGAGAATCGCATGATCCTATTAATTGCTTGGAATTGGATCTGGAATGGGAATCATATTGTCTTCAATAGGTGGAACCCGAAATCCCAAACAATTGGAATCCGAATTGGAAGAGGAGTAGAAATCAGAACCTGGATTGGAGTCGAAATTAGAACCCGAAAAGGAGTAGAAATCATAACCGGAACAGGAGTCGAAACTCAAACTAGAACCGTTGAAACCCGAATCGGAACCAGAGTCGAAATCAGAACCGGAATCGAAATTAGAACTGAAACCAGAGTCGAAATCAGAACCAAAACCACAGCTGAAATCAGAACTGAAACCGG
>JABUQX010035400.1:5000-13059 GCA_015478945.1 Trachelipus rathkii
TATATATATATATATATATATAGGTACTTTTCCCTTTAAAAGGATGTTACATAAAAATACAGATATCGAAATATCGCTGAACACTAATCGTCTACCCATGCACTGTGACGTGTTAACTTAAACTCCAATAGAAGAAGAGAAAAAGTTGCCACATGTTGCTTTATTATATCATGTTAATTTTTATATGTTAATTTTGTTTTAATTTTTTTTATTTATTTTTAAGGGGCTCCACGACGGTGGGACAGAGAGGGGACGAAGTCCCCCCGTCATCCCGCTGAGGCAGAGAGACCCTGACTCTTTCCATCTTGGCGAGTTTAATCTTGGGTATTCCTTTAGTTTAAAAAAAAAAAAACTTTTTGTCAACCCTCACCCTATTGCCTTGAAATAATCGAAAAAAATCGATTACATCGCTCGTTCGATATATATCGGTTAACATCCTTTTAAAGGGAAAGTTCTTATATATATATATATATATATATATATATATATATATATATATATATATATATATATATATATATATATATATATATATATATATATATATATATAGGCACTTATCCTATAAAAGGAAGTTACATAAAATGGCATAATATCGACAATCGCGGAAATCTGCTCATGCAGCCCAGCAGTGTGACGTGTTAGCTAAAACTCCAATAGAAACATCGCGAAAGTTTCCACAAGTTGCTTTTTTTTTATCATGTTAATTTTTATGTTAATTTTTTTTATTGTTCTTTTTTATATATTTTTAAGGGGCTCGAGCCGACGGAGGGACAGAAGTCAGGGTCCCAGAGTCCCGCTGAGGCCGAGAGACCCTGACTCTTTCAAATCTTTGCTATTTACTCTTGGGTATTTCTTTAGTTTAAAAAGAAAAGAAAAAGCTGTTTATTTTACTTTTCGCACTTTTGCCTTGAAATAATCGAAAAAAAAAATCGATTACATTGTTTGTTATATATATATCAATTATACACTTTTTAAAAAATTATATATATATATATATATATATATATATATATATATATATATATATATATATATATATATATATATATATAATATATATATATATATATATATATATATATATATATATTTATATCCTAAAAAAAAGTTACATAAAGTGGCATAATATCGACAATCGCGGAAATCTGCTCATGCAGCCCAGCAGTGTCACGTGTTAGCTAAAACTCCAATAGAAAGATCGCGAAAGTTTCCACAAGTTGCTTTTTTTTATCATGTTAATTTTTATGTTAATTTTTTTTATTGTTCTTTTTTATATATTTTTAAGGGGCTCGAGCCGACGGAGGGACAGAGGGGGGGACGAAGTCCCCCCCGTCGTCCCCCGCTGAGGCCGAGAGACCCTGACTCCTTCCATCTTTTAGGTTTACCCTTGGGTATTCGCTTAGGTAAAAAAAAAACCTGTCATTTAACTTAACCTTTCGCAATTGCCTTGAAATAATCGAAAAAAAATCGATTACATTGTTCGTTCGATATATATCGGTTAACTACCTTTTAAAGGACAAGTTCTATATATATATATATATATATATATATATATATATATATATATATATATATATATATATATATATATATATATATATATATTAATTATATATAAAAATATATATATATATATGGGTAACACAGATATCCGAAAACTTACGATTATCGGAAAAAATAATCGATATCTGATAGGATTACCCTAAGCCTGACTTTTATCGTACTTTTGAATGGGATAAAATAGACCAGTGTATGATTAAAATGGTGGACGTTAAATGTCTATTTAATTCGAAGTTTAGGATATAAATGAACCTAGTAACAAATGGTCGATAGGAAAATAATCGACACGTCAAATGGTCGACAACTTGTTATTTAGAGTTTTCTAACGAATCCAGTAAAACTTAAAGCCATTTTCGTTTTTGCATGCATTTGTGCTAAAAAAAAAATGCTTAAGTTTTCGTTCGTTTTTGTCAAACTTAGCGCAAAATCGTAAAAAAATGCTCACCAAGCGTAAAGAATTTCCCTAATTCTGTGTAATGTAGAATAAAATTCTGTATATAATAGCAACCTTACAGAATTAAGGAAATTCCTTACGTTTGGTGGGTCTTTTTTTACGATTTTACAAAAACGAACGAAAACTGAAGCATTTTTTTTTAGCACAAATGCAAAATCGAAAACGGCTTAAATTATCCTAACTTAACCTAACTTGACTTAACCTAACCTATAACCCATCCTAACGCCTGCGGTGGGATGTATGGGAAATTTTTTTGATGTCATGTCAACTCATTTGACCTATCCACCATTTTCATTGTCGGCCATTTGGGCTAATCCCCTTTTAGACTATAAATGAAGAGATTTTCAAACGCTTTTCAATTTGATCAACATAGACAATGAATGTGATAACCAAATAATTTTCCTCCACAAGATTTCTGACAACTCATCTTTTTAGTGTGCAATCTCGTCTTCTCGTATCATTTACCTAAGTCACAAGTAGGAAACTATTTGTGCTCTGTATTTTACTATTTTTGTGAGTTTGTGTTTCTTTTGTTCATATTTTTTTTATATATCATGTGTATTTTGGTATTTATTTATTTACAGTACTGAAAATGGGTAAAAATCATGCCAAATGTTTACATAAAAAAAAAACTAATGTTACGTAGAAATTGTTTCGCCTTCCTCTTAATTACTACAGTATATATTTATATATATATATATATAATGCGTTAACCTAGGTATTAAAGGTATATAATAATATTTTTTATATAAGATGGTTAAATATAAAAAAAAGTAATCTAAAGTTGTAAAAAATTAGCATTATTACTTATATACTAAATTTAACTTATTTATGTTGATAATATTGGACTATAATAGGTTAAATATTATATATTAGTAGCAGTTGTTGGAGGTATACTTCTAAAAAGAGTAGAAAACTACTAAAATATTCAAATCCATTTATTTAGTGTAGCAATATATAAAGTCTAGTAGACGAGCTTAGTATAATCGTTATTTTAAGTGTTTTATTAAACATAAAGAATATCTAAGTTGAGATAAAATTTAGCATTCACTAACTAAATATCACTTTCATGTAATAATGTTGGACCTCTACTACTAGGTAATTTAGGACAGGTTTGTAGGTAATTCTTCTATATGAAGAACTCTATAAAATACTTACATTTGGTGTAGCAATATATAAATAGCGTAGTACGAGTTATGTGTAAATTTTAATGAAACTATTAGATACATACAGAATCAATAAAATGTCGAATAAATATATTATTTACTAAATAAACTTTATTTTAGGAATACTTAATATATACAATAATATACTGCAAAGTTTCGAAAGGGTTTTAAATAATTTAGTAATTTAAAAATGATCTTCAGTATCTCCTGAATAAACCTCTAAATCTACTTATCATACTGGTGTAATCATGCAATATAGTTGTCTTTCGAGCTTAGGTATATACGTTCGAACAATTGTTTCATAACATAATGAAATGTTCATAAATGGAAAGTTTTGTGAGCATACTAAATATATTATCTATTCCATTTAATAATTAAATAATATATTGGGGAAGCTATTTTATTATGAGTAATGTATCTTTTCGGCATCTTCTTTGAAGAAACTCTAAAATACTTAATACATTTATTATTTGGCCGGAAAAGGTAGTTGAAATTTTAAAGTATATTTACTCATTTGTATTTAAATATTGTATATATATATAAACATAGATATACTAAAGTTATAAAAATTAGCATTACATAGTAACTAATAGGATACACTTTCATGTAATAAATATTGAATCCTAGGTATAATTATTATAAGGTACCATGAGTTTTGAGACGCACATCCTGTCTTAGAAGAATCATCTAAATAAAAATATAAGTTCTTAATATCTCCGAATAATATCGCTACAGTTTCAGAAAGAAATGTGTTTACTGTGTTTATTTAATATGGTAAATTTTAATGTTTTAATGTGTTAGCAAATTCATATGTATATCATGTCAATACTCAAATCAACTCTCTCACTATATGTATATAAATTTGCACTCCTGATAATTTAGGCTGAGCATGTTTAAGGTATCTTTCTTTTAAGATACTTACATATATAGTATATAGCAATAATGCAAATGCTGCACAATTAAGGTAATATGATTTAAGTGTTATTAAAATAACTATAACTATTCTCCCTAACCAAGAAAGCTGGTAAATACAAAAACTATGAAATTATGGCGATGACGAGCTAGTCAAGCCTTTCACTTTTTCTTACATTGTAATTTATATTTGGACGTAACTCTCGTAGTAGTTAATTACTACAGGTCATGATGAACGTTATAATAACTTAAATAGAAGGTTATATAAGCTTCATTGAAGTAAATCATATAATACATGACTTACAATTCTGCTGTAATGCGCATAATAAAAGGCGGTATAAGATACGATATAATGAGATATGTATAACTATATCAATTTTAAAGTGTCTATATATATATATAAACAGAGAAATCTAAAGGATTAGAAAAATAATTAAGAGGGCTTATTAACTTTAAAATAATGCTTTTCTATGTAATAATTTGGATCTTGAGGATTAAGTTACAGAGCAGGTGTTATTTGTAAGTATAATCATCTTTAGAAGAACTTTCTAAATACTTAACATTCTTAAGTGTATAGCAAAAAGCGTAGTCGAGCTTTAGGTTAATTATCAAGTTCTTAAGATGATTATAATATTACAGTTATACATAATCAAATTAAGAAATCTTAAAGTTTGAAAAAATTTGATTTAGCATTAACTATAAATCTCTGTTTCATGTAAATAATTATCTTTATGACTATTCCTAATGTAAATTATTAGGTAGTCTTTGAGGTAAGTTTCTTTAAAAGAATCTATAAATATCAAAGCACTGATAAAATCGATATATTGTTGAAATTATCTCAGCTGTTCTTCTTAATATTAGATTTCAAATGAACAATATCAATATCCTTTTAAGACGAATGACAATAAAATGACATTTTATTAATGAATTTCTTTTCTATTTTTACGTCACTTCTCTCCATTTTGTCGTCGTCCCTTTTTCTCTTAGCCATTGAAGAAAATCCCGGATATGGCAGAGCTTTGAGGCCGCATTTGGGTCTAGGCGATATTGTCAGTTTTAATAGGTATAGTATGTATATATATATATACTTAATTATATATATATATATATCTATATATCCTCTGTTTAATAACAAAAAATATGTTTAAATGGAGTTGTGACCGTACGGCAGGGGTAAGGAGTCAGTGTGTAAGAGTATCGCAAAAGAGGGGTGGGAGAGGTGTGTCCTCCTGGGCTTCTGACGCCTATGCCTTATTGACTTACGGCATTGGTCAGTAAAAACAGGTTTTATTGAAATGTTTCTACGCAACACATAAAGGAAATGCAAAAAGGCTTAATCACTTTATTAACATCTCAACTAAAAAAATATTTACGCGTTCGCGCACCAATAAAATTTAATTGCTCTGAGGGCTCACGCGTCGGTTCCGGCCCTGCGGGTCGTTCCGTTGGCCTTAATTGCCCGTTAGAGAGTTCCAAAACCATCTACGTCTGGAAAGCTAGAAAAATTCAGTCTGGCTCGCTCAGAGCGGGGAAGGGGCAGTGCAGTGCACTGGGCGCTCGAGGGCGAACCGAAGCTCACAGACGACCTCGGAGAACGCTTTGCGTATCGGAACCCCTAATATGACTCGAAATCGTCGAAAATGCGAAATTCCAATGTTGCACGAATGGTGCAGATTTGCAACTAACACTTTTTGAACATTGCAATGCACACTCGACTGCAGAGTGCCACCTACTGACTTCCTTAATAAACTCTCCAAATTTTCTCACAAACAAAACGTCAAAACACCAACAACATAAGAATGTGAAAATGATCAACATCTGCAAAAAATTCTACATTCCTGAACCACACACACTACCGAATCCATCAAATATCACCCTCGAACCCGCAAACTCCAAAAATGGCAAATACCTTTGCTAAAACAGCCATAAAACGCCTCACCAACAAACTGCCAAATACCCAAGCCTTCACACACACTTTGCTAAAATCAACAGCCAAAACAAAATACAAATAACCATTGCAGACCAAATAAAAAAACGCCATAAACCCCTTAAAACACCACAACCAGCCAGACCTGACAATATCCTACAACACCTAAACACGCAAGGGAATAAACGATTAGAACAATGCACATCATATTCAAGACACTAACTCAATCTATACTTTATCCCATTCTGGAAAAAAGCAATTATAATACCAAAGTTAAAATCTCCCGAAAAGAGCCTTAAACCCTCCATGCCTCAAACCTATATCATGCTATCAACATACTACAAACTTTCGGAAAGTTTCTGGTCAAAATCACACTACTGTCCCCAAGCTACAAAAGTTCAGAGACGGATTTAACACATCAACACCAAATACAGTTCATAATCATCTTCAGATGCAATAATAAAGCGCTAAATTCAACATAACAATTCAAAAAAACATACCATCCCGCATTGACATCAAACAAAGCTTCGCCGTCCAAAACCAAGCTGATCAACAAAATTTTTAAACACGCAACTCCACAAACTTAAAAATGGATATCTAACTTCCTTCAGAAGAGCAGCAGAAACATCAAATCAACAGCATAATCATCGAACTGGTAAACATCACGACTGGAGACCTCAAGGAGCACACTCACCCCCTGTTTCCCACACACACTTTTCAACTGTCACTGCCAATCTCACCACAACCAAACAGACAATCCAAAAGACCTCCCCAACGCAGGCGATTTAACAATAGCACTACACCTCAGACTCTAAACACTGTAAATATCTGACACAACCAATGCATTATCCTAATCCAAACAAATATGGTAAACCGATAACAAAAATGTCCGCACCCAAACAAAATCATCAATCACTCTAATCATCCCACAGACCACTCGGACTCACACCCTCACATTAATCACACATACAATAACATGTACTATCCCACTAATTGATAATTTCAACCGTAGGATGCATACTAGATGATATACTACTACTAAACTTCACAAATTTTACCCCCTGATACATCTGACCTATACAGAGTGTCTAAAGCTAAACTATTAAGGGAACAAATAGCCAAATTATTTAAGCAAAGATACTAGACTATTTATAAGCATTTTATCCGTCCGACTCTAAATTAAGTTTCTCCAACTCTGCGCTCCTACTAAAAATAATAGAAAAAATTGCAAATTACACGAAAATAAGGACTTTAAATACATCACGGGAACCCTCAACAACTTCCACACAGCATCTACTACACGAAGAAAACTAAAACCTAACTATAGATAAACAACCTGAAAATGGATAGGCACTCGAATTCTTTCCAGACACTACACTCAACACCCATGGTCACGACGTCCAGATATCTATCCTCTACCACATACTTAAGCATCCTCTTACTCACAAACTACTTCTATATTAAACATAATCTCTAAATTATAACTCCGCCCTCAGCCAATATTGAAAATAACACAGTTACTAAATTATTCATATATAAAATATTTAATGAATCAACACCAAAAAAAAAAACCCTCCTAGCTGAAAACTAACTAAGAAACAGACAACTACACAATAAAACTAACACTACAACAGCCACCCAATATGCTTCCAAGAGTCTTAACTCGCTCTCACAGATCCATCGCAAATATCCTTGGCAAACTAGTTGGCGGCCACACCTCAAACCTACAAGTACCACAAAAACGATTCATTTAAACACAAGTCATTCACACAACAATTTTAAAAATTGTACCTTATATCCTGGACCGGGAACAGTTACTAATGCTTCACTTCCTTATAACTGTCGTTCTAAAACTCTCACACCGAAGCAAGATATGGACTCCAGCCCTGGTAGATTTATGAGGAGACGCCGAACGGTGGAGGGTACTATGAACAGTGTGGCTAAACCTGAAGACGGGTCGGCCAGGCGGGTAAAGATAAAGGTAAATCGTTAATATATATTATATATATATCTATATATAACTATCTTATTATTATT
>JABUQX010035401.1:7500-12500 GCA_015478945.1 Trachelipus rathkii
ACAATGTTCCAACCATGGTTAAGACAAATATGGCTCACATTATGCTGGAAACAGACAAAAGTGAAGAGGAAGAAGAAAAAATCAACTGAAGAGGTACATTATGCACCAAAATGATTTTTCTTCCTTTACAAACATCGAGTTTTCGTCTTTTGTAACTCCTGGTACAAAAACTTTCTTCACGAGATTTTCTATCAGCACCGATTTCCTCGACAAAGACCCTTCAACATGGAAGGATGATCCTGGTTACAAAAGTGGAATTGAAAAACTTGACAAGACAGGCTTGTGAATGACGTTGCAGAAAGAGGTGTCAAACTATGTCAAGATTATAATAATACTCTCTAAAAAGATCAAACTGAGAAAGAATTTGTTTTACAGATCGTTGCTAGAGACCGTAAAAATACCCAACTGTTACTAAATCTTTTCTTAGGAAAAAATAATGTTCAATGTTAATTCGTTTACACAGTTTTGATTCTATAGAAATTACACCTGTAACTAAAAATACGTTTTCCTTATAGAAATTTTAAAAAAAAAACACTAAACTTCCTTAAAATTTTCATGTTATTTCGGGAAACAACTTTTGAGAAATCTGATTAAAAATATTTTAAAACAATGACTGGGATATCATGGGTGTGTTCACATAAATTTCTTTAAGAAGAAAAAAGAAAATTGTTTGGATAGGGAGGAATAAATCTCTTTTGAACGGATTTAATCGTTGCGTATACTATGTTCCAACTTCAAGGCGTTTGAGGGTCGCCTAGCAGTTGTCCGATTGAGCTGAAGTTTTGCACAACCCATTTTTTGATTGGAACAGGATTAGTGGGTGGTAGAAGCACAGTTATAACTTTCGAAAAATTACGTATAGCTAAGGCCCACCCTAATAAACAAATATATATAAATAGTAGATATAACTATATATATATATAATAATTATATATAATATATATATATAAATAATATATAATATATATATATAATATATATATATATATATATATATAATATAATAATTATATATATATATAATATATATTATAGATATATATTTATATATATATATATATATAAATATATATAAAATATATATATATATATATATATATATATATATATATATATATATATATATATATATATATATATATATATATATATATATATATATATATTTTACCAGTTTTTTTTTTTTTTTTTTTTTTTTTTTTTTTTTTTATAGTGCTATAATCAATTGAAGTGTTTTTTTTTTTTTTTTTAAGTTTTGTGTTTTTTTTTTTATTTGATTTTTTTTTTTGTTTTTTATTTTTTTTATTTGTTATTTTATTTTTTTGTTTTTTTTTCGTTTTTTTTAATGGCATGATTTTTATTTTATTATTTTTATTTATTTGTCTTTTTATTTTTAATTTATAGTCTAGTTGTGTTTCATTAATTAATTTATATTATTTATTATTATTATTATTATTATTATTGTTATTATTATGTAATTGTTGTTTTTTATTATTATTATTATTATTATTATTATTATTATTATTATTATTATTATTATTATTATTATTATTATTATTATTATTATTATTATTATTATTATTATTATTATTATTATTTATTATTATATATTATATTATTATTATTATTATTATATTATTATTATTTGTTATTTTATTGGTGGATATCAAGTGTTTTAAAATTCATTTGAATTGTTCATATTTTTTCTAGTTTTGTTATTGTTAGTATTATTATCACTATTGTTATTAGGTTTTGTTAATAATTTGTATTAGTTTTAGTTTTAGCATCTAGTATATATATTTTTTAATTTTATATATACATATATTTTTTATATAATCGGTTTGCACTTTTTTCAAGGGATTTGCAATGGTGAGGTCACGTGCTCGGGGTAAGAAGGGTGGAAGTGGGCGGGGGCGGGCTTTCTATTGATTTTGCTAATGTCCGTGGTCTTCGCATCAATCATGAATCTGTTGAACACCACCTTTCTACCTTTCATCCTAATATTTTACTTCTTTCCGAGACACAGCTGGCCAAGGACTCCTTCTCTAACAACTTAAACATCTCTAACTAAAATCTCTTTTTATAATTTTCCGACTGAAATGGCGGAGTCTTGTGCCTACTTTAACAAAAATACTCCTGTAAACACGTGCTCGAAATCTCGAATATCTCCTAATTTCGATGTTCTTTGGCTTAAAATCTGCCTCCCTACTACTACCATTATCTTGTGTTTCTGTTGACTGATCTTCCTGAATAGAACAGATTTTCCGACTCTTTTTTAGATATCTTAACACTTCTCACAGGACTGTTACTTTCTTCTCATCCAACTGTCGAAGTCGTCTACTTAAGGGACTTTTAACGGTACACACACGAGTGGTGGGCTCTATCATACTGATTCGGTGGAAAGGGAAGCCAAAACATTCAGTATTTTTAACGATCTAGAACAGTTGATTAAAGAACCACACACATCCCAGACGTCCTAAAACCATTCTTAAACACTCTTGGATTTATGCTTCACCCACGTCTTCCTTCTCGGCTACAAATACACCATTTTCTCCTGATCCGGTAAATTCTGACCACCAATCTTGTTGCTCTTAAGTTTAACCACTTTACTTTTCCAGCAACCTCCGCCCTGCCCTAGCGAACTTTCTGGGCACTTAATTGGGTTTTTGGGGGGGTGGGTTGCGCTTTTTTTGCAACTATCGGCTGGAATTGAATCATGTTTTGTTCGAGAGAACGCCGCTGCTTCTGCTGAAAAGGTAGGGGCCGTGATCACGGATGGTATAAACAGGTTCATTCCATCTTCCACTAAATCATTTTTCTCCCCATAATCCATTTGGTTCGATGGCTCTTGTTAGATGTGCGAACCAAGGCCTGACATTGCGTATAGGGATTGGAAAAACTCTCGTTCTCCTATCACTCTAGCTAATTTTCGTTCTGCCCAGAATCGATGCAGGAATATTATTCGACTGGCCAAGAGTTCTTTCACTAAAAGGAAGCTGCTCTACCTTTCTTGATTCTCCTTCTATAAAAATTTGGCCCTTGCCAAAAAACATCTTCTAATAACTTCTGTAAATCTGCCCTTTCCCCCTTCTTATCCGTCTCTTGACGGTTCTATTGCTAAACACTCGCTTCTGAAAAGGCTAATCTCTTTGGTCTTCCTTTTTCATCTAATTCACCATGGACGATTTCCGGCTCCCCTCCTCCTACTCCATCCTTTCTCAGGTGTTCAATGTCTCTACCTGTCATTACTCATGATCGGGTACATGAGATACTGAGATCTATGAACGTCCGAAGGCCAGTGGCCCAGATGGCATTCCTCCTCGTGTTTTGAGGGAGTGTGCTTCTGAGCTGGCGCCTGTCCTTGTTCAACTCTACTCCCTATGCCTTAATACTAATACTTTTCCGCAGTGTTGGAAGCGCGCTTTTATTCAGCCAATCCTAAAAAAAGGTAGCCGCTCTGATCCTTCTAAATATCGTCCTATTGCTTTAACTTGTATTTTGTCTAAAATCTTTGAAACTTCTCCTAAAACTTCCATTTTCCTCGATCATATAGAATCTCATTTCCTTCTTTCGATCGTCAGTATGGCTTTCGACGATCGAGGATCAACTGGTGATATCCTCCTATCTCCCCCCCCCAATTGGGGATCTTTATTTTGGGTTTTTCTTTTTCTGCCCCTAAGGATCATGGTGGTCTTGTTTAGAGTTGACATATCATTAAAGCTTTGGACAGGTTTGGCATTGCGTCGCTTTACTCTCTAAGCTACCTTCCTTTTGATTTCCTCCTTCGCTTTGCATACTCTTGTCTAGTTTTCTTTCAGATCGTTCCTTCAGCTCTTGGTGATGGAGCAACCTCTTCCTCCTTTCTTATTAATTGTTGTGTGGTATTCCTCAAGGTTCTGTTTATCTCCAACTTTATTCCTTTCTTTTCATCAACCGATCTTCTTAGTGGCACTTCTACTCTGTTCACTCTTATGCCGATGACTCAACTCTCCATTCTTCCACCTCATTTTAATTGTGCTCCCTGTTTATATTAGAGTGCCTCTCGTCTACAGCTTTTTGATTCAATTCTTGCCGATTTGGTCGAATTTCTCAGTGGGGTAACCGTAATCTTGTGAAGTTTAACTCTTTGAAAAACTCAACTTCCTTCAATATCTCCCTCTCTAAATACCTCCCAACTTTTCCTATCCCTTTGGACGGCTCTAAGGTTCTTACCCGGTAAACAACATAAACATATTAGACTAACATTAGAATAGTGAATTTGTCTTGGAGACCTCACATCACATCGGTTGCAAAAATGGCCTCAAAAAAAAGGCTGGGAATCTGTGCAGATTGCGTGAATTTTTTCCTTCCCAACAGTTATTCCAGTTTTATAAAGGTCTTATCCGCCCTTGTATGGAGTACTGTTCTCTCATTTGGAGGTTCTCCGGTTCCACCCCTCCTTTTGGATAGATTTGAAGCTAAGGCTAAGAGGTTATAAACTGTCCCAACTTTCTGCTCCCGTGCCCTCTTTCTTCTGCGTCGTGAACGTCGGCGCTCATATCTTTTCTATAGCAATACAACGGCAGGTGCTCGATGGAATTGACCTCTTGCATTCCTCCACCATTGCGTCGCCCTCGTAATACAATAGGTTCCTTGTTCTCTCATGAATATTGCGTGAATATTGGAGGACTCAAGGATCCACTCGTTGTCGTACCTCCTTCTTTCCAGGCCACATCTGTTTTGTGGAACTTCTTGCCTTCTTTATTTTCCCTGCATTATTCAATCTTCCTCTATTTTAAATCCCGACGTCCGCCCACCTGAGGAATTGCGTTAGCAAGGGGACAGGTGGTTTACTTTCCATTTATTTTAATGTTTTTCTTTATGTAATTTTTTTTTTTATTTTTTTTTTTTTTTTAACCCCCACCGTTTGAAAAGGGCATTGCCCTGAGTGGTGGTATCATGTAAAAATATTATAAATATATATATATATATATATATATATTATATATATATAATATTAT
>JABUQX010035401.1:17500-22500 GCA_015478945.1 Trachelipus rathkii
TCAAAGAGAAAAATATTTGCTGAACAACAACTGATATGTGACTTATAATCCATCTAAGGACGAACTCCTCCCCAATGAAGAACAAGCAACTGGGGTGGTATAAAGAAGTTCTGAAAGTGCCTGAAAACACTAATTCAATGTGATACTTCCCAGAAAGATTAATAGAGAGAAAATACTAAGAGTAATAAGATTAGAAGGAAGTTTTTGCTGTGTGCTTTTAAGATGTAGTTGTATAGAAAACCATGATGAATAGATAGATGAGGGAACAGTGTCTCTATGAAATAAATAACAACCATGATTATTTTGCCCCAACTATAGATACGAGAAAGATCAAAGGTCAGTTAGCAGTGCCCCTGATAAAGAAAATTACATTAAATATATTTAAAAATACAAATACTACATAATTATCTCATAAATTATATATATATAAATATATAATACAATATAAATTATTTAAGGAATACAAATACTAACATATATTTTCACATATACTATATATATATATATATATATATATATTAATATATAATATATATAATATATAATATAAATATATATTTCCCAATGTATCTGGCAACTGCCGATATAAAGAACAGGCAACTAGTGTCACGTGATAACAATGTAAAGAAAAAGAAATTGACAATATGTAAAGCAAGGTAACTGGGTTCACGTGAACTCAATATAAAGAAAAAGCAACTGGGCGGTACGTGACCCCATTATAAAGAACAAGCAACTGGGTTGGTAACGCGAACCCACTATAAAGAAAAAAATGGGGTGCAAGTGACTCCAATGTAAAGAACAAGAAACTATACAATATTAAAGAACAAGCAGCGGTGTCACGTAACCCACCAATATAAAGAACCAAAACTGGGTCACCTAACCCCAATATGAAGAAGAACAAGCAACTGGGTAACGTGACCCCAATATAAAGAACAAGCCAACTAGGGTCACGAGACCCCAATATAAAAAAACAAGAAAGTGAAAATATAAGGAACACAAGCACTGGGGTCAGGTGCCCTCAATATAAAGAACCAGAAACTAGGGTAAAATAACCCCAATTCCTTGAAGAAAAGCAAATGGGGTCACGTAACCCAATATCAAGAACAAGCCACAGAGCAGAAGCCAAATTTAAAGAACCGAAAAGTACTAAATCCTTAGATTTAGCAGTGCCTCACTTATTAAAAATTATAAAATAAATATATATATAATATATTACTATATATAAAATATATTGAATATATATATATATATATATATATATATATAACTAATATAAATATATTATATATTATATATATATATATAATATATTATATTTCCCAATGTATCTGGCAACTGCTTAAGAACAAGCAACTTAGTGTCACTGATAACAATTGTTAAAGAAAAAGAAACTAGACAATATTGTTTTAAAGCAAGTAACTGGCGCTTCACGTGACCTCAATATAAAAGAAAAAAGCAACTTGAGGGTCACGTGACCCTATTAAAAGAACAAGCAACTGGGTAACGCGAAAAACCCATAATTTAAAGAAAAAATTGGGGTTGAAGTGACTTCCAATGATAAAGAACAGAAACTTACAATATAAAGATACAATGCAGCTGGGTGTCACGTGATCCCAATATAAAGAACCAGCAACTTGGCGTCACCTAACCCCAATATGAAGAACAAGCATACTGGGTAACGTGACCCCAATAAAAAGAACAAAGAACAGCCAACTAGGGTCACGAGACCCAATATAAAAAACAAGAAATGAAAATATAAGGAACAAGCACTGCGGGTCAGGTCTCAATATAAAGAACAGAAATTAGCGCGCTCAAAACAACCAATATGAAGAACAAGGCAAATGGGTCACGTAACCCCAATATCAAGAAAAAAATCAACAGCAGAAGCCAAATTTAAAGACCCGCAAAGTACTAAATCCTTCGAGTAAACCAGTGCCCACTTATAAAAATTATAAATATATATATTATACTACTTTGTACCCCATATAATATAATATATATTATATATAATATATATATATATATATATATATATATTATATAATATACTATATATATAACTATATAATATATATATATATATATATACATATATCACTAATATTATATCATATATATATATCATATACTATATATGATAATTCCCAGTATCTGGCAACTGCCCCCATAAGAACAAGGCAACTAGTGTCACGGAATAACAAATGTAAGCAAAAAGAAACTGAACAATATTTGTAAGAGCCAAGTAACTTTCCACGTAACCTCAATATAAAGAAAAAGCCACTGGGGGTTATGTGACCCCATTATAAAGAACAGCAAACTGGGGTAACGGAACCCATATATAAAAGAAAAAATGGGCGTGAAAGCTCGACTCCAAATGCTAAAGCAACAAGAAACTTACAATAATAAAGAACAAGCACCTGGGGTCACGTAACCCAATATAAAGAACCAGAACTGGGGTCAACCTAACCCAATATGCAAGAACAAGCCACTGGGATTAGGTAAAGTGACCCCAATATAAAAGAACAGCATAGGGTCACGAGAACCCCAATATAAAAAAAACAAAGAAAACTGAAAATTATAAGGAACAAGCACTGGGGTCAGGTGGCCTCAATATATAAAGAACCAGAAACTAGGTTAAAAACCCATTATGAAGAACAAGAATGGACGGTCACGCTAACCCAATATCAAGAACAAGCAACCGCAGAAGCCAAATTTAAAGACCCGAAAGTACTAAATCCTTGGAGTTAGCAGTGCCCATTATAAATTATATATATATATATATATATATTATATTAATATTATAATAATATATATATATATACTATATATAACATATATAAATATATACTATTATAAATTATAATATATATATGAATTTCTAATATAATATATAATATAATTATAAATATAATATATAAATATTATAAATATTTATATTATACTATAATATACTATATTACTATTTTTAATATAAAATAGTAAAATATATAACAATAAATAATAATCACTAATTATACTGTACATATATCTCAGCGATCTTCGTTCAGTACCTGATAAGCTTATTCGTGAACACTCATACTGGCCCTCTAGACCGCGGCTAGATACATAGGTCTTCAACGTCATCTCACGGAACTATCTTCTATATTCTATAAGTAGTCATTATACCGAGAGTGCTTTGGATATAGCTATTGAAACTTATCGGCTATTTTAAAAGCTACAACTACCCCCACCTTAGTACGACGATTTGCATTATCTGTACCTGCTTATAGTTAATAGTGGTATATGCGCGCCATTACCCTATTTGTGCTAATTACTAGTTTTGAGTTCTACACCAACATGGGACCTTCTGGGAACACAGTTGCGCATATTAAGACAACTTTAGAGTAACTCAGTAGACGAATGTCAGAATCCAAACGGTATTAACCAATTGCTAAAAGACAATTACAGAATCATTTACCTCGAGAAACACTATTGTAGAGAAAAGCTCGAACTGGGTTTTCAGTTGACCGTTATTCCTGAGCTCCAGAATACTTTAGCAAATAGGGAACAGCAAGCTTGCAGGATTTACCGTGATCTGTACGTGACTGTCACTATATTATAAAAGAACACAAAAGCCAAAACTGAGAGTTCGGACGCAGCCTAAAAACAAGAAACGTTTGATATAACTTCTTAAGAAGAAAAAAAAATGGAGGGACTAGAGCCCGTAGGTTTTAGTGAACTGCATATATGTAACCTCGAATATACAAGACAAGAGAACTTGTTTCTAACCAAGATGATCATGTGAAATAGCAGACAAGGGAGCCTTAGGTCCTGAGGCGTCATGGCCGGTAACACCCCAATATTTTTTAGAGAACCAAGAGTCAATGCTGGATGCAAACTCTTGCGTCAACCTAAGACCAACCAATCATTTGAAGAAAAAGACTGGAGGAAGACGGATAAAGTGGTCGAGCAGACCTGATTATGGTAACGTGACCTGCAACTATAAAGAACAAGCAACTAGGGGCACGAGACGAGATCCCAATATAAAAAACAAGAAACTGAAAATATAGAGGAAACAAGCACTGGCAACGGTCAGGTCCTGGCCTCACATATAAAGAAACCAGAAAAACCTAGGCCAAATAACAAACCACGTGCCCAACAATGTGTCCACAGACAACGCAAGATGGCGGGTCGGAGCTCTCACCGTTAAATCGATAAGTAATAATAATCCGGAGAACAACGCCGAGCCAGACAAGAAGGCCAATTTAAGACCCTGAAAGAAATCAAAGTATAATGCTTCGATGGACGTGTAAGTCATAGGGTGCCCTAGCATAACCCCAACTATAAAAATCTGCAACTATGCTAATTAAATTCAATGCTAAGAGCAGAAGAGAGATGAAAGAGAGAGAGATATTGAGAGAGAGAGGTATATATTAGGAGACTATGAAGTAAGATAAGGATAGGATAATCGCGTTTATCACATTATAGAGTAACTTAATTTGAGAAGAGAGAGAGAGT
This sequence comes from Trachelipus rathkii, assembly GCA_015478945.1. Lineage (NCBI taxonomy): Eukaryota > Metazoa > Arthropoda > Malacostraca > Isopoda > Trachelipodidae > Trachelipus > Trachelipus rathkii. The sequence continues at coordinate 21,998 of JABUQX010035401.1, forward strand.
TCTTCAGAGTAAAGAGCAAGTGATCCAATGGTATACGAAGACGAGAGTTCTTCAGACAAATGAAGCCAGTTTAAGGTCCAATGTTGAGAGCGGAGGAGATGAAGGTAGCTTACAGAAATGAGCAGGTAGTCCAATGTGAGAAGAGAGAGTTCAGAAGAGCAGTTGTCCAATGTTGAGAGATAGGCATATCGAACGTTATATTATGTTCAGTAAAAAAGAAGTATCTACCTGATGTCATATATGTGTATATATATGAGAGAGAAAGAGAGAGTGTATATTTTCAGAAGCTAACATATGATTAGTGCTATATTCTAAATTAGTGAGAGATTTCAGAGATAATTTGAAGACCCCAAAAGACTGAGAGATAAGAGACCCGTATCAGAAGCTCATGTGTGCAAATCTCCAATGTGGAGAGAGAGAGTGTTCACGCTAAAGAGAGCACCGAAAAATGCAGAAAATACTCAGTCCAAAATATGAAGATGAGAGAGAGAATAGAGTTCAGA
>JABUQX010035401.1:27500-45005 GCA_015478945.1 Trachelipus rathkii
TTGGAGAAAGCAAAATGAAGAAATGAGGATGTAGCAAAGTTGGAGTTGACATTTTTATAAATGACAGAAAGAGTGTGAAGAAGAATAATCAAATAGATTATTGCATTTTCTACGGGTGAAATAGTTTTGTTTGTGTGAGTGTGTGTGTGTGTGTGTGTGTGCGTATGTGTGCGTGTGTGAAGGTGTGCGTGTGTGTATGTGCTACGTAGAAATCAGGATGAAGTGCAAATAGTATTAGTTTCTTGATTTTGAAGACGTCGTTAATTCCTAACGCCAGAGTACCTGCGACGAATAGTACGAGAACAAGCAAAGTTTTGAAAGTTAAAGAAAACGTCTAGTATATTGGCTTCATCTCGAAGACTATCAAAATTACAATAAATGATCAAAGTTATTATAGACACAGAAATGGTAGGAGAGTTCAGCAGTTGTGTCATGAGAAGTAGAAGAAAGCCACTAGTGGTGGTGAACATCGAAGTCATCAAGAATGATGATTTTGAAAAATCATGAAGTTTAATTTTTTTGATTTTTTGAGTAAATTTTGTTGTTTGATCAAGTTATGAAAAAGCAAATCATGCATGTAGTTTCAAATCATTCAATAAAGATAATAAAATAGTTACTTCGATATTATACACACATCAGAATAAATAAATTAAAAATAAAATAACATTAATATTTACTAAAGCTATATTTTGTTATATGAAATGATATAATTTTATCAAAATAAAATACCATGTAATTGTATTGCATTAAAACTGTACTCATAAAAATAACAACCCTGCTTCTTAGTGACACAAGAAATAGTTAAAATGTAACAAACTTAAAGGTGAAATAATGAAATCTATTATTTTTACAGACAAACCATTGCCCATTAAGGTACAAAGTCAACTGACCGATTTACCAACCATTTATGTGAAGGAGGTTGGGCGATAGTGTTGTGGATCCATATTAACGAAGTTAGCAAGCTGTAACTTAATTTCCAACCGGTAAAATTTTATCTTTTTCAATTAATTGAATTCTTTTCGTATTAGTAATTAAAATATCATACTTATCATAATAATAATAAAACATATAATATAATAAATAACTAATAATAATAATAATGAAGATAATGATGAAGATAATGATATGTTATAAGGATAATGATAATGATGAATGAAATATAATATAATGCATAACGAAAAATAATGAAAAAAATAATATATAAATAATACTCTTATAGTACTGATAAAGATGCAACTAATCATGAATCACTAACAAAGAGTTCAAGTAATAATTGAGATGTCTTTACAAAGTCTTAAATATACATCTCTTTATAATTCTTTTAGACTGTGTACACACACCACACATCTCACGCACGCACTGCGCATCACTCCACACACACACCACAAAAACACACCTTCACATTTTCGCTCACCTCAAAGTTCGTTGAATAAAAGTTTTATATATATAAAGATATTATAATATATGAGTATATATATAATATATATATATATATATAATATCATTATAATAAATATTAATATATATATATATATAATATATATATATATTACTATATATATAATATAATACATATATATCTATATATTATATATATATATTATATATAATAGTATATAATATATATATAATATATAATAAGAATATATATATATTACTATATATAATAATTAATATATAATAAATAATATATATATATATATATTTTAAGAGATTAAATCGAATAAGAGAGAAGACATCTATATCACTGGAGTAAAGCTTGGATGGTGAATGTAGTTCAGCATGATAGAGAAGTGAGGAGATGAAGAACATTTAAGGAAATCAATGCTGGAAGAGTAGAATTGAGGAGAGAAATAAGACAATTACAACGATGGAAGAGTTTAGAGATGTAAATTAGAGATGTTAATTATATTACAAAGCTTTGAAGAACAAAAGGAGAAAAATGCTTCTGGGTTGGATGATGTACAAGTAAATTGAAAATAGGGAGTAATTGTTGAGTGCGATGAGATATTCATTTGCTGGGATCATGCGAGTACACAATTCGTCAGATTCCTGTCTTGTACAAATTATTTGGAAAATAACAACTAAAAAAAGCGCTCAAATTATTGGATCATATGAGTGTTGAATAGAAAATGTATGGACGAGTATATCGGAAAGCTTAAAAGTAACAGAATAACAATGGACAGGAAAAAGTGTTTTAGGGATGCGAGGATGTGTACAAGGTATTACCTTGAGAGCTGCAGAAAATTCTTAGACAACGTAAGAAAGACGTTTCGAGCGTCTTGATTGAAAAGCATAGATAAGAATGAAAAGGAAGTTTGAGAGCAATAGAAAGTGATAGAATGGTTCGCTATAAAGCATAAATGCATTCAAAGAACTAGACGTGTGTTACGGATAACAGACGGAGGGATGGTTAACAAAAGAGTGGGTCTGAGCAAGGTTGGTATTCTCCCATGTTGTTAATATTTTATAGATATGTATTAAGGATATGATAATTGGGAAAGAGCTGATATGAATCTGAATGAAAGTAATTGAGAGATAAGCGTCTTTTTTGCGACGATTCTGTGTTGATTGCGATACAAAGGAAAAACTGCGTGATTGGTGCTTGAGTTGAACGAGTGTGCCAAGAAAAAGGATAAAACTTAATTCAGCTAACTTTTAAGTTATCAAAATCAAGCACAAATGAAGGAACGATTCTCAATCTGTTGATATATAAAGGTGAATGGGGAAGCCTAGCAAGAGACAACAGTTTTAGATACTTAGGAACGGATATTGGTTCGGAGGCAAGAAAGAAGAGATTGACCATAGGGTGGCTGAGGGTGAAAGTATTAAGCACCTTGAGATATGTAAAAATGGAAATTAACAAGGAAGCGAAAAAGAATCGTGTTCGAGTTATATTGTCCACTGTTCTGTATGATGGAAGACGTGGGCATTACATAAGATAAAAAAAGATTAGTTCGAAATGACAGGTTACGAGACTATTTGTGAAAAGAGAGTAAGTAGATTAGAACTGTAAGATACAGGGAATGTGCGCCATTAGAGAATAATGTCTGATGAAGAGCGAATCAAGGAGGACTAAGAGGTAGTGGTCCGTCTTAGGAATAATGATAATAGATGACTAAGAAGGTTTTAAACAAGTGGTAGGCAATAGGAGAAGGGCAAACCCAAATGGAGGTGCTTGATGGAGTAAAGAAGCTATTAATAGCAAAGGGAAGTATTAAGATGAAAGGACAATATAGACTTATCGCGAGACAGCAAAAATGGAGATATGAATAGTTTCACTGGCTAAAGTTCCGTCTAGGGTATGCAATCGAATGAAACCGAAACAAGCAAATAAGTCCAAGCATTCCCGATCTGCAACTCACACCACCCTGCAGTTATGGTAGCACGGGTGATGAAGCATTTAATAAATTGATATGCATGAAACTTCTATTTTTTCCATAGAGAAGATTGTAAATGTTGGTTTAGCTACTTACTGCCTACTGGCAATATTTGCCAATTAGGCAAACTGGGATTACAAACTGACTCTGCAATTATCTAAATAAGTAGTTACACAATGTTTCAACGTTAGAACATGCCACTTAGTAATGATATATGCATATTACATTTAAAACTCAAAATAAACAACTTAACTGCAAGCAAATTTAAGCAAGAAATTCCATTTCCAATTTCGGACAAACAATCTCGTCTTCGAGATGTTTTGACTGATATACGGAGTTAGTCGCTTAAATCAAAGAAAAGTAAATTGCTCAGCTTTCCAAAAAAGAAGTAATAGTCGGCATTCCGAGCCCAGAATTTTAGCCTCTGATATGCCCAGAATTGTACTCAGTGCTTCAAAGAGCTATGTAAAGCTGAGATAAAAAAGGTTAATATTCTGCCTTACAAACAAACCAAAATGGGGTAGTTGAAAGATTGAATGCGGATATCGAAAATTTCCTCCGTCATTTTGTAACGAAATACAGAGATGGTAAAATACTTATATTTTTGCTCAATAGCAATTAACATCGTCATAATCGATCATTGTATCATTCTACACATTTCGTCCTACATCACTATTATATTTTTACAACTGCACCGCACCCAAATATTCGCATCGCTCACCGTACCGTTGTCGACCAACCCTAGACCTAACCTATTTTCCTGCTCCAATTTTATAAAGTCTAGAAAAAGAACATTTGTAGGAAGAAAATTGGTTCAGAAACTTTCAAAACGTGGCGATTATGTTTTGTGCATGCTATATTAAGAAAACCGAAAAAGTTCTAAATTTGAACAAAGATTGACAGCCTTTTATGTGAATCAGTAAAGAGCCAAATAGAGATATGCCTTTCAGTTTTAATACCAAATTATTTCCACAAGATAATGTCAAAATTTTAATATGAAGATAAGAATTCATTTCTTTCTAAATAAGGGTTGCTCACTTTAAAGAAACATTAGATTCTCAGAAAAAACACAGAAAGAACAAGAGTGGAACCTGAAGAAGTAGACAGGAAGATGATCAAGAATATCCAACCTCTTCGTGGATTCCCCTATTTTATGAGAACCAACCTTCTCAGAGGATTCAACACAAGAACAACAGAATCCAGTAGAAGAAATACAAACTTTTTGTAACCAAATAATACCTGATACGTTGAAAGTAATTATTAATCTATCCCCACAAGAACTCAATAAAGGAAAGACAGTATTACACCAATCAACAAGAGATTCTATATTTCAAAGATTCTGAACGAGGACAACTTCATTGGAGAAGTACAAAGATACTTTGGTACACCACTTGCAGAGAAATGTAGGGAAATAATGTGCAAGTTCCGCTGAAAGCACTTCCCAAGATGTGAGGTAACACCTCACAGAGATTTAGGATTTATAATCAACATCTGAAGACAAGAGATGAATAGAAAAGGAAATCCTCGTATAGATACAGCATTCAGAGGTCCGAGGGATGTGGAAAAGAGGGTCAAGAAGTCAAACAAGACAAAAAGAGAGGTGCTCTCTCAGCTCTACGAACATAAGAAGAAGCAACAAGAGTCCTGAACAGAATTAGCAGAGACTCCATTGTTTGCCATAGGAAGATACTAGAAGAGAAATGGTTAACATTTGCTCCTAAGAGTTAAAAAATCTTCTACAGTTAAGCAATTTTAAATAAATCTTATTTTAATTCTCTACTGTCAACATTTAGGTTAAGTTTTTCTTTCATTACAATATCTCCTACAGAATACACATTTACCTTCTATTATCATCATTAGTAAGTATATATTTTTATTATTCTAAACCCTTAAAATTTCAGGGGTCAGTCTCTTCTTTTGAAACTAAAAAACATAAAAAATAGAAAAATTTGTTTACGAACCCGTTTATATACCTTTTTTTTCTAGTATGATTTTGCTTCTATTCTTTGGTATTAAGGATAATGCAACTCAAATACGAACAATTTCGTTTTAATATAGAATAAAAACATATAATCAGAATTGTTTTATTAATATTAAGAGGAAATCTTTTGTAATTTAAATTTTAATTAAGTATTAGCTTTTTATATACAGAGCTTCTTATTATTAAATTTTTTAATTTGATTTAATCAAAATAACCTTGCTTATAGATACAGCTTTATTAATATTAATGTAGCTCATGCATATACTCCATATTTCTTCTTCATCGTCAAGAAACTTAGTCTTATTAGGATATTATAAATCTTTGCTTTCCTATTAAAACCTATTAATTTTCATTTTATTTAATGTTTTCAAATTTATTTTCTAGCTTTTTTTTCTTTAGTCTTATCCAAAATCCAATAAACTTGATTTATTTTATGAAGTTCAACATTTGAAAGCACATATCAAATTGATTCATTTATAAATTTTTATCAGAAAATATAAACTGATTCAAATTTAAATTTTAAATAATTAATCGAAGATTTTAAACAGTAATTTAAAAGAATTAATACATTTATAATATTTAAATTTTAATTTTATGAAACGGCGACTAATTTTTAATAGAAAGTAATATCATTTCAGACTGTAATTGGAAGGTTGCATCCGCTTATTGCATTATTTTTTACCTGCAGTCTTATCATCTCCACTAACATTGATGAAGAAACAAGAGTACTGCCAGGTATTTTTGTTCACTGCGTGAATAAATTTATTGATAGATATCTGAAATATTGTATTTTAGAAATGCCTCAGAAATAAAAAACTATTTATAGAACCATCAAATTGACTTTAAAAGATAATTTTTTGCCGTTGTAATTCTAATTTCCGAATCTTTTCATCTATTTAGGTTTCCGGTTGGGATTTCAACTCTTAAAAATCAGATCTAAAGTAAAGTATCATAAATAGCTGAAATAAAGCCTACCATGGATTCACTCCCAAACTAAATATAAAAGAACTGCTTTTGAATTGGGAGAGATATACTTAATATTTTATTTTGTAGTACTATAAACATTAAATTTAAGAAAAAGATAAATATATGGATTTGGGTTCGGAAAACACTATTAATGATTGGAAAGAAAATAAAGTAAATACCCGAACATTATCAGAATTTCAAATTAACTTAAAAATTAATTGAATTCCAAAACAGATACTTCAACTCATAAAATACTAATGACAACTAGGTAGTATATATGTCTTAATATTGACTTCGTTAACAGTATTAAATGATACATCATAGTTAACCTCATTACAATAGTAAAACAAATAACTATGATCAACTTTATTCCAACTTTAATACATATAATAGAAATGAAACAAACAAATACATCTATCATAACCTTTAGAGCCTCAACTACATCTTTTTGACATACTCATGCAGTGTTATAACACTAACCTAACAAAATAATTAACTAATAAATTATTTAAAATGAAAATTATTTATACAACTAATTTTTAAGTCTTGTTGATTTAATGAATGGTCCGTTGAATAAATATATATAAACCGAATAATTCTTTTCGTTAATAGGACAAAGAAAATAACTATTTGCGGAATTACAGTCACGATATGTGCAACATGGGAAAACGGTTTTGTCCTCAATCAAACTTTACTCCATTGATGACAAACATGCTTGCTATCGTTCTGTTTAACTATACTACTAATTTCTCGTCATGGCCTATAACTATTTTAAATCAATAACAGTCAATACAATAGAATTACTATAATATTTCGCCCAGAAAAATAAGTTCTATATCCTGAAGACATTCATCAGTAATCATATGAATAATTTTATTCATATTCCACGTTGTGACTTTACCTCTGATTAATACCTAATTAAAAAACATCATTTAGAGAAATACTGTTAAATTATTGATCAATGATAAGTTTTGTTTAATTTTGTTTACATGAAAACAAAACATTTTCTCAGCTTTCATTAGAAATACGAAAATGACAGAAGTTATGGAATAGAGCTGACAGTATTAATAATACAATCAACCCTCTATCTATCTTTCTTAATAAATTAACCCTTCAATAGAATAAAAAATAGGTGTTATTATCATTTCATCATAGTGATTTATTTATTTGACTGTCTAGAGAAAAGCTTGTGTAGAAAATGTTTGACAAAATTATTCAAGACCTCCAGATATCCATTCAATAATATACCACATTCAACCCTTCCAGATAGAGTAAACCAGTTCAAGTTCCCAAGAATCAATTGAAATTGACCGTTAAACCTCATAAAATTAGGAATCACTATACACAACTCCTAGCACATATTCATATAGACATCTACTCACAAGAAGTGGAATATATCAATATCGCTATTAGATATATTTTATGTAATTTAGTTTTGAATTATATGATATAGCCACTAGAATAAAATCTTATGATTTAATTTTTTGAGAGAGTACCTTATTTGTGAATTAGGATTTCTCAAAATAAATCAATAAACATTATGATGGAATAAGACTTATATTCAAAAAACAAATACTGCAGCAGACTCTCTAGCTCGATTCATTGCAACACTTTTGTTTTAACTACTATATAATTCATTGGTTAAGATGATTGTAGAAGCATGTGCTCTCCGGTGACGCGTGAAATAGTAGTGGAAGCAGCTTTTGTGAAGTCAAAGGCTAAATTAACCCTCCCGGTGTCAGACCCAAAATACTTAATTCAGATTACGTTAATCTTTCTCCTCTAATCCGGATAACCTTCCAAAGTGATGCCGAGTCCGGAAAAAGAATCCAATTCTATTGACATGAAATACTTCGATCCATTTGGAATATTCTGTGATACTCCCTTACTTAATATTTGGAAGGATATGTATTGAAAGAACTATTGCCGTTGATGATGATAATAATAATAATAATAATAATAATAATAATAATAATAATAATAATAATAATAAGAAAATAATAATAATAATAACTAATAATAATCTTTAATAGAAATAATATAATAATAAAAATAATAATAATAAAAATAATAATAATAATAATAATAATAATAATAATAATAATAATAATAATAATAATAATAATAATAATAATAATAATAATAATAATTATTATTATTATTATTATTATTATTATTATTATTATTATTATTATTATTATTATTATTATTATTATTATTATTATTATTTTTATTATTATTATTATTATTACTTATTATTATTATTATTATTATTATTATTATTATTATTATTATTAATTATTTTTATTATTATTTAATCATAATATTATATTTATATATTAATTTATTATTATTATTTATTATTATTATTTTATTTTATTATTTAATTATTATTATTATTATTATTATTATTATTATTATTATTATTATTATTATTAATTTTTATTTTATTTATAAATTTTTTATGTTTTATATATTAATTATTATTATTATTATTATTCATTTTTTTAATTTATTATTATTATTATTATTATTATTATTATTATTATTATTAATTATATTACTATTATATTATTATTATTATTAGTTGCAATATTAGAACAATAATATTATTTATTATATTATTATTATTATTATTATTAATTATTATTATTTATTATTATTATATTATTAATTATTATTATTATTATTATTATTATTATTATTATTATTATTAATGGCAGTATTAGACACAATATATCATCATCAGTAGTAGGGAGGGGATATTGCTAGTGTTGGTCATTTTGACCACAGCGGCCAGGAACCTACCTGAGGCTTTTTTGAGCCCAATTTTTTACCTTTTTTGACCTTTTTGGGCTTGACCTTTTTGGGCCTTGACCTTTTTTGGGCCTTGACCTTTTTTGGGCCTTGACCTTTTTTTGCCTTGACCTTTTTTTTCGACCAACCCTTTGGTCTTCCATGGGTCATTTTTGGCCGACGTAATTTTTGGCAAACCCTAATTTTTCGGCAACCGCTAATTTTTTGGCAACCCTAATTTTTTGGCAACCCTAATTTTTTGGCAACCCTAATTTTTTTTGGCAACCCTAATTTTTTTTTCGGCAACCCTAATTTTCGCAACCCTTCGAAGAAGGGTTGCGCCAAACGGTTGCGTTAGCAACCGTTGTAACGTATTGGCCCCCCCTATTTTACGCCCCCTAATTTTTTTTCGACCATGGGTCAATTTTGGCCCACGGTAATTTTTGATCTTCATTTAGGGGCTTAGCCCTATTTTTGATATTTCGGTAACATCTACAACACAGCGGAACGCGCGCACACCACACACACACACCACACAAACACACCCACACACACATACACAAACACATCACACACAACACACACACACCTGCCTAACACCTGCCTCCACATAAGCCTACAAACAGCCTTAACACCCAGCCCTACAATAAGCCTACACAGCTCCATCGCCTACACCAGCCTCCACATAGCTACACCCAGCCTCCACTAGCCTACAACCCAGCCTACACATAGCCTACACCCAGCCCTCCACATAAGCTACACATAGCCTACACAGCCTACACATAGCTACACCCATTGCCCTTTCCACATAGCCTACACCCAGCCTACAGCTATCCACATAACCTTACCTAACGTAACCTAACCTAACTAACCTAAAAACCAACTAACTCTAGCCTACTAACTAACCTAACCTAGCTACACCTACACCTAGCCCTCGCACCCAGCCTTCACTATAGCCTATCACCCTACGACCTACACCTAGACTCCCACCCAGCCTTCACCTACACTCTAACACTAGACTCACCCAGATTCTTCACCTAGCGTACACCTATACCTAGCCTACACGTGTCCCTACAACTTTGATGTCTTAACTGTTTGACCATGAAATATTCAGCCTTGACGCCTGCATATACCATGGGTCCCCAATTTTGACCCATCGCTTAACTTTAGATGGCTTTATGGTTTCCCAGATCACCGTAAGAATGTATCTAGTTGATGTTCTATTAGTGTTCTATGATTATTCTACGAGTAGTGCCAATGAGTGCCAGTGAGTGCCAAGTTGATTGCCCATATTGAGTGCCCAAGTGAGTGCCAAGTGATTGCCAATGAGTGCCAAGTGAGTGCCACAAAGGGCCAAGTGAGTGCCACATAGTGCCAACTGAGTGCGGCCACTTTTTTCAAACCTTTTCTAGCCCTCCCCTGATCTCCGAATAGCCCTAATATGGTATCTACCCTGGTAATAGGTATGAAGGATGATTTGGTGTATATTTACAGCTTCTAGGATACTTCCTCTATGAGTTAGTATTTTTCTACACTTATACACACATTCACTATGAAACACTTAAATAAACACCTAGGACACTTATAAGCCTTACACTCTCCATAGACCACTTACATTAAACATGAACACTTACCATTAAACCTAAGCACTTAATTATAACCTATATGACACTTTCCACTTACCCACTCCACAATCGTATTTTGATGCCTGCAACTTTGATGCCTCAACTTTGATCCCTCAACTTTGATGGCTCAGCATTGATGCCTCAACTTTGATGCCTCAACTTTGATGCCTCAGCAATAATGCCTCAGCATTGATGCCTCAACTTTGTTGCCTCATCTTTGATGACTCATCTTTGATGAAGTCATCTTTGATACCACCTAAATTGATGATTCATTCTTTGATGACTCATCTTTTGTCTACCTCTAGATCATAAGCTACCCAACAGGGCTCAGCGTGAGCCCTTCGCGCAAAGACAGCCAATCCCGCACCCGCAGGCGCGTCCCGCCGGGTCCCGCCCGCCGCGTGCGCCTGCAGGCGCAATATTTCCGCGTTCCCTCCCGCCGCGTGCGCCCGCAGGCGCCGACCCGTCGCGTTCCCCGCCCGCCGCGTGGCGCCCGCAGGCGCATTTTTTCCCATCCGCCGCGAATGAAAAATATATATACTATAGGTCACTCATTTTTATTTCATACTTAAACATTTCAAAGAATTCCTTTTCAAATATACTATGAGTCGTTCATTTTTATTTCATACTTAAACATTTTTATTAAAACATTTTCGCGCACCTAAAACTGTAACTCATTACTGAATCTTTTATATTTTTACTTAATATTTTTTAATTTATTAAATTTTTAAAAAATTGTATGTACGAAGAAAAAGCCAAAGTGTCTGATATAAAATTCTTTTATATTTTTACTACAACTGTACGAATTTTTATTTAAAAACATAAACTTTACATACCTTAAAGGCAGTAATCCAGTAAATCAAATAGAGGTGTGAACCTACACAAGGGGGTATAGTATGCTTTTTGTTTTAACTGCTTTACTGCTTTAACTCATGTTTTACTGCTTTTACTCATGTTTTATGCAAATGCAATATTGTTTTACTGCTTTAACCAAAAAAATACTACATTAATATTTATTAACATTAACATACTTAAAAGCAGTAAATCAGTAAATCAATAGAGGTGTGACCTAGCAACATAGGGCTTAGTTATGCTTTTGTTTTACTGCTTTACTGCTTTTCATACTCATGTTTACTGCTTTAACTCATATGTTTTACTGCTTTTAACTCATATATCTTATTATTAACATTAATACCTTAAAGCAGTAAATCAGTAAATCAATTACGAGGTGTGACCTAACAATCTTCCAAAGGGGGATTAAGTTATGCTTTTGTTTTAACTGTTTACTGCTTTAACTTTCTGCTTTTACTGCTTTAACTTTCTGCTTTACTCTTTTAACTTTCTGCTTTACTGTTTAAACTTTCTGCTTTACTGGCTTTAACTTTCTGTTTTACTGCTTTAAACTTTCTGCTTTACCGTTTTAACTTTCTGCTTTACCTGTTTTAACTCATATATTTATTAACCATTATGTTTTTTTATTTTGTTTAATACTTTTTTTAAATTTATTTTATTATTATTTTTATTTATTTTTATTATTATTTTTATTATTTTATTATTTTATTTTATTATTAATTTTTATTATTTCTATTATTTTTATTATTTTTATTTTTTATTTTTATTATATAAACTTAGTGTTATTTACTTCATTGCCTATTGTTATTAATTATTTAGAAACACACATTTCACTATGACACTTTATATATTATCATTCACTATGACACTTTATTCATATGACAATTTATACACACATTCATTATGACACTTATACAACAACATTCACTATGACACTTACATTTAGCCATAGACACTTACATTTTAACACTTATACACACACACACCACACAACACACGACACTTCTCACACACACACACACACACACACACGACACACACACACACACACAGATTTACTTTCACTCACACACAGATTTACTTACACTCACGCACAGATTTACTTACAAAACGGCGCAGATTTTACTTTACACTCATCACACCGATTTACTTAATCACAGCAGATTTACTTACACATATATCGTATAATTTATTAAAACATTTTCATGGTTTAATTAAACACGAACATTTATATTACTCATTCAAATATAAATATATAACTAAAATTATTGCAAAGTTTCTTAAAACTTCTATAATAATCAATCATTATCTTTTTGAACAAAGAAATTATTATTAACTGTTAACAACCTTTTTGTTTATAAATTTTATACCTATCATCAAGTTTTAAAATAACTTTTTACTAAAATTTTTATGAAATTTTATTAAACATATATTTTACGTACCTTAAAGCAATAAATGAGTAAATCAGTAAAGCAAGCCCCTAGCACCCCCCCTACACCAAGCTATGCCACGTTATGTTCTTTTGACTTACTGCTTTACATCATCTTTAGCCATGTAATAAGTATAAAAATACAAAATAAGTTCTTCTCTGCTAACATAACATTTATTTATTAAAATCTTTTTAAGTTCTTATTTAAAAAATAACAATTATTCACTACAATTTTATATTATTCGCCTCGGATGTTAACGTAAAACATATTTGCAAAGGTTTTTTTTAAATACATTCCCGATTTTCTTTATTATTATGTATTTATTATCTATGTACATTGACAATTCCATCACGGACATGAGAAAACATAACATTTTGTTATGAAACAACCATATCACCGCACCTTTAAAAGAAATATACACTTGAATGCATAAAATTACATAAAGAATATAGTTAAAAAAATATATAAATAGAATATACTTCCTATACAGAATTAATCAGACAGAAACATTGATCATCATCCTATACGATAACAATCCAATTGCTTGCGTAAATGTCTTTGAAAAAATTAAACACAATAAATAATACTAATCAGTTTACGCAGTCATATAAATTTAAGGATAAACCATTTTTGTACCCCGGGGCGATTTAGAAACCTAATTCCAGGTCAAAATATAATTCAAACTGACCTTTTTTCTGTAAAATGTGGTGCAAAAACTACGTTAGGCATAAATTTAGGCCTAAATTTTAGGGGACAAGCCTTTTTGTTCCCGGACTGATTTAAGCCTCAATACAGGTAAACGGGTATTCCCAGTAATAAGACAAGATCGAAGAATCAATGTTGTTTATTCTATTATCAATTTTAATTCAAAACTGGAAACATGGCTGGATCGGTAAGATGCCTGTTAAGCAGGTAGAAGCGAAATGTTTACCTTCTTGTGAGTGGATCGGAGTAATCCCTTATCTCTATAAATGACCTCGTATGTGATTGGTCGAGAATTATTTTATAGCTTGTTTGGTTTTACGTATAATGTAAAAACATGTTTTCTTCTATTCCCTGAACCTTATCTGTGATTGGATGAAAATTATATTGAGGATGCGTGTTTTAGATCCAAACTCATTTTCAAATCAGGTGAGGGGACCTCGTTTTTTGGCTCTTGAAAGCTGGGCCGCATGGGTCGGCAGAATTCCCAATGGTAGTGCATAGCTTCTGGTTTGAGTGAAGGTAAATATGTATAAGGGAGTTATTCTATTTTCAATCTTAGTGTTTAGTGGCATGTGGCATAGAGGACTCAGGGCGACAATACCTAGGTTACGCTTCGTGATGGTATACCTCTAATCAGGCAATTATCCAGTGGAAATCAAAGATCCCGGAAAGTAGGGTTTCATTCTTATATAAAGAAACCCGATGGATTTTGAATTTTCAGTGTGTCTACCCGATTCACCCTGTTATAACATACAAAGCGGTATTTTCGTGAGTCCAGAGTGAATTAGCTTTGTATATTTGTAATCACACGTGAAGAAGTGGGTTCTTACAGAATACTTTAAAACCACAGCCTCTGCTTTAAACTGGACCGAAACAGTTTTATTAGCCTGTGCGAAGAAACCAGCAATAAGCAACTTACTCTATCATTTTATAAACATCAAAACATAATGCAGTACTTGGAAGTTAGATTTAATGGGGAGAGAAATTAATGAACAGCAGTATTTGACGCCTACATCATTTGGCATTCCCTACATTTCAAGGCCTATGCGCAGATGCAAATATATGTTAGAGGTACGTAAGCGAATGTTTAATACAGATGAAGAAGCACATTTATGTTACTCTAATTACGTAACGTAATTCATTAACATGTTTACCAAGAATAACTACGCATTCTAAGAAAAACCTGATTTGATGATTCCTACGCACATTGTATCATCGATCGCTTCCTAAGTTCTATGACGTACAGAAATTCATTTACCTACTTAGAAAACAAATGGCAAGAAAGTATTTATGCACGTGACCCCGAATGTAAATATACTATGATATCTGAGCGGGAACTTTTTACGTATGTGTTAACTGAGTGTATTAATGAGACAGCGAAACTAATAGCATCGATATATCCGATATAACTGACTGGCATATCTTTGCAAAGATTTAGGAGTTTTAATATAAAATAATCAATAAACATTATGTGTAAATGTATGTGGATAGTGTTATATATAACTTAATATTCGCTGTATTATATTTAAACTGTGAACTTATAGCTATAAAAGGCATTGTAAATATATTAACACTTCTTGTATTATTTATTTTGGTCTTATATATATATATATATATATATATATTATATATATATATAAATATATTATATATATATATATATATTAATATATATATTATATATATATATTATATATTATATATTATATATAATATTATTATGTCTATTATTAAAAGGTAAGTGATTATTAAATTTCTAATTATATAGTAAAGTTTTTATTATCCTTATTTTTACTTTCTTAAATAAATATTTACATGTATGTTAAGAGTTTAAATAAACGGACCCCAGGTTCAGGATATGAAAAAATGTTTTTACGGATACGTTATATATATATATATATATATAATTCTCGACCAATCACATACGAGGTCATATAGAGATAAAGATTACTCCGTCCACTCACAAGAAAGGTAAACATTTCCTTCTTACCTGCTTAAAGGATCTTACCGATCCAGCATGTTTCAGTTTGAAATATATTTATAAAATAATAATAACATTGATTCTCGATTCTTGTCTATACTGGAATTACCTTTTGACCTGGTATTAGGCTTAAATCAGCGTGGGATACAAAAGGCTTATCCTAAATTTAGGCCTAATTTAGGCCTAACGTAGTTATTGCACCACATTTTACAGAAAAGGTCAGCTTGAAATATATTTTGACCTGGAATTTAGGCCTAAATCGCCCGGGATACAAAAAGGTTTATCCTTAATTTAGGCCTTAAAAGTAGTTTTTTCAACACATTTTACAGAGAGAGGTCAGTTTCGTTATTGTTAAGGGGGGCGGATTTGTTTGTGGTTTTTCTTCGTGATCGGAATTGTCAAATGGTCATAGATATATAAATATAATAAAGAAATCCGAACTTATCTTAAACCAAACTTTTAAATAATTTTTATTAGTTAACATCGAGCGAATACAATATAAAATGTAAGTGAATAATTGTTATTTTTAAATAAGAACTTAAAAAGATTTTAATAAAATAAATGTTATGTTAGCAGAGAAGAAGTTATTTTGTTATTTTTATACTTATTACATGGCTAAAGATGATGTAAAGCAGTAAGTCAAAAGAACATAACGTGGGGTATAGCTTGGTGTAGAGGGGTGCTGGGGCTGGCCCTACTGATTTACTGATTTATTGGCTTTAAGGTACGTAAATATATGTTTTTTAATAAAAAATTTCATAAATTTTAGTAAAAGTTTATTTTTAAAACTTGATAAGTTATAAAAATTTATAACAAAAAGTGTTAACAGTTTAATAATAATTTCTTTGTTCAAAGATAATGATTGATTTATTATAGAAGTTTTAAGAAACTTTGAAAAATAATCTTTAGTTAATATTTGAATGAGGTAATATAAATGTTCGTGTTTATTAAAACATAAAATGTTTTTAAATAAATTATACGTTATATGTGTAAGTAAATCTGCCGTGTGTAAGTAAATCGGTGTGTGAGTGTAAGTAATCTGCGGGTAGTAAGTAAAATCTGTGGCGTGAGTGTAAGTAAACTCTGTTTGTGTGAGTGTAAGTAAATCTGTGTGGTGAGTGTGTGTGTGTGTTGTGTGTGTGTGTGTGTGTGGTGTGTTGTGTGGTGCTGTGTGTATATGGTTAAATGTAAGTGTCTATGGCTAAATGTAAGTGTCATATGTGAATGTGTTGTACTAAGTGTCATACGTGCAAGTGTGTGTATTAAGTGTCATAGTGATAAGTGTCATAAGTGAATGTGTGTATAAGTGTCATAGTGAATGTGTGTTCTAAATAATAATAACAATAGGCATGAAGTAAATAACACTAAGTATAGCATAATAAAAATAAAAATAAAATAATAAAATTAATAGAAATAATAAAAAATAATAATAAAAATAAAATAAATAAAATATAATAAAAAATAATAATAAAAATAATAAATAATAATAAAATATATAAAAAAAGAGTATTAAAACAAAAATGAAAAACATAAAATGTTAATAAATATATGAGTTAAAACAGTAAGAAGCAGAAAGTTAACAGTTAAAGCCAGTAAAGTTGAAAGCAGTAAAACGAAGCAGAACACAGTTATCTTAAAGCAGTTAAAGCAGAAAGTTTACTAGAACATGTGAACAATCGCATCGAGAATATGTTAAAGCAGTTAAAAAGCAAGAAAGTTAATATAGTCAGGGTAATAGCAGAAAGTTAAAGACAGTAGAATAAACTTAGTAAATATAACAAAAGGGCAT
>JABUQX010035402.1:0-5000 GCA_015478945.1 Trachelipus rathkii
TACAAGAGAGATCTTCTAATAAGGAGTGTGTGTGATCAAATAAAGAGTTAATAGGTAGTTTATATTATAAAACTGTGTAATTTTTTTATAGAAATATATCGACTTTAAGATATATCTTACTTTTATTTTTTTATATAATGCATTATTTATTTTAGGATTTTTTTTATTTTTTTATATATTCGGTTTCTAATGTTTATTTCTGTATTTAATAATATATGTGTTATGGATGTATTCTTCGTGTAGCTGTAAATATAAGATTTCTTCTAGTTTAACATCTCTTTATTTATATAGGCGTATTGACTTATATTAATATCTATTTTATAGTAATATTTAATTATATATTATATTATTGTAAGGGTATAATTTATATTATTATTAGGGTAGTATATATTATAGTTATATATTTTTAGAGATATGTGAAAAATATTATAAGAAGTGTGAATTATTCAGTATATCTATGATAAGTTATCGAAGCTATTACTTGGATAGAGTACAAAATTTTCCTTTTATTCTATATTCAGAATTGTAAATCTCAGGGAAAGGTATCATTACTTTGCTGGTCCGATTACGTTCAATCAAGATTACCCATTACAGAAAGCTTTTGAAAATATTTGTTCAATTTGATTCAGGCAAGTTTGAAAATGAATATTTATTATAATTTATTAAGCTATAAGTATATCTTAGAAGTTTTGTAAAAGTTATTTTTAATAATATTAATTTATTAAGTTTTTTATATTGTGAAGAGATTATATTTTGATGTCTCGGTAGTCTAATTTCTTACTTGTTGTGCATGTGACTCTTATATCTTATTCATCTCTTATGTTATCTCTCTTTCTCTCATTTATTTTTTTTATCTATCCTTTCTTTCTCTCTCTCGTTCTGTCTCTGTTCTCTCAATTTATAAAGATTGTTAGTATTGAAGTAATTCTTCTTCTGTCTTCTCTTCTCTTATATTATATTATTTATATTCTATTCAGTCTATATCCAAATTCCTATTATTTCACTTATATATTATATTCTTATTATATACTCTATATTTTAGTATTACTAATATTATTGATTCTTTTTCTTTTTCAAGGGCTTCTCTCTCGGCTCTCTTCTCTATCTCTATCTACTCTCCTCTCTCTCTCTTCTCTCTATTCCTTCTCTCTCCTCTTCTCGTCTCTCTCTCTTCTCTGCTTCTTCTCTCTCCTGTCTCTCTTCTCTCGATCTATTTTGAAATTTATTTATCTTATTTATTATTATTATTATTTTGTTATTATATTATTATTATTATTGATGAGTTATCTTTGTGGAGTTTAAGCTATTTTAGATTTTTGGTTAAAAATACTTGTAATCAATGATCAGATTTCTCTCAATAACATTTTTTCAGTCATCTGTCTTCTTGGATAATTTACTGTGCTAACTTGATGAGATTTTACTGTTTCCTGCTGTGCATAGCTAATGCATGATCGTACCGTAAGATCTTTAACTTGGGGTAGATGAATTGAACGGATGTCTGCAAGTGAAATAGAAAACAGAGTATTATTTTATCCTACAGAGTATTTATTTAACTGTAGGGGCATATATGCTGTATGACGCGCAATACTTGATGTTTATGGTCACCAGATTAAATTTAATAGCTTAGCGAAATTTATATTGTCTATATTATTCTTAGGTGGTACTTTTCCATCTAAATGTCTTTTAAATCCTGATTGTAAGTTCGAACTGATATTAAAATGCAACCTCAACAATTGGAGTGTGTGAAACTGCGTGATCTGTTATAATTGATCCTGTGATTTCATTTAACACGTTTTAAGTTTACGTCATAACTAATATTTGGCTGATTAATTTGCAGCCAGAACTTTCCTCTTGGAAGACTTAATATATTACTGGGTTCCTACATAATGTATGATACTTTTTAAATATGTTATTTAGTCTTAAAACTATAGCTTGTTCTGTAAATCAGTTTAAAATTTTTATGCTTGTAATACTATTTACATATATTCAGTAAAAATCTCATTTCAATATACATATTATATATATATTATATTATCTTTACTATTTTTTTTTATATCTCTTATATATATTATCGTATTTACTGATCTATATAACTCCTATTATATATACGTATTGTAAGTATAATATATATATGTACTCTCTGATCTATTCATTCTTCGGTCTTCTATATTCTATTCTTTATAGTATAATCTATCTATTCGTCTAATTTCGTATATATATATATTTATATATATATTATTATCTTCTCTATATTTTTATATAGTATATATATATTTTATTATATATAATATTATAATATCCTAATATATATATAGTATATGTATATATATTACTATATATACGTATATATATATTACATTATATATTATATATATCTATATATATTATCATTATATATTATATATAATATTATATATTAATATATTATATCTTATTATATTACTAGTCTATAATCTCTTAATATATGTATACATTTATGAGGTGGGAAGTACACGCATACTCGAAGCGTTGAAATTACCTCCTCATTTTTAATGGTGCGTCTTCTCTTTTGCGTTCCATTTTTCTTCATCACACTACTCTCTTCAGCAACATATTATCTGACCACCATATTTAGATCCACATATCATATGACACATACTTAAACATGTACACCCTTTCTATGATAACACTTTACCAGACATCTCCTAACTATCCTATCCGGTGTGTGGGGAGAAAGAATTTGTGCCTCAAATCGTTTGTCTCTCTCTGCGTTCGTAGGAAGCGCGACTTATACGGACGGTGATAGTTGGTTGGCGTGCCTACTACAGTCTTATCTGTTCTTGCGCAGGAATCTATATCGCATGGCCTCGAGAGGTGTGATCGCCGTAACATCGGCTGTCTAAAATCTTTCGGGGCGAAATGTAATGAATCGTATGGGTAATGGAATGTCAAGGTATAATGTCTGAGAGTGAGAAGAGGAAGAGGTATGGATTTGTATTTAGAAGCGCAAATTTGTGATTTGCTGCTGTGACTGAAACTCAAGATGAAAGAAAACTGATGAAATCTGAGTGGGTGTGATAATGTGAAATGGTTGTGCTGGTGTGGAATGAATGATGAGAGGGAAGAGAAGGGAGTTGCTAATTTTGATGAGTGACTGTGGTACAGAGCTATGGTAGACGTTGATTGTGTGAGTCCTAGAATTCCAATGGTTAAATTTAAGTTTGGAAAAGGTAAGGTCATTGTCGGTTGTTGCTACGTTATTGGTCCATCTGAGGGACTATCGTTGAATGAGAGTACGATCTTTTTTTGGGTGATACATCTTGAATGGATATTCCTGCCATTGGGGTGAGTAGGTAGCTTCAGACTCTTGATGAGTGTTGGGGAACGCTTGATGGTTGGATAGGTGATCAAATAAAGTGGATGGTATATCACAGGTGGTTTTGGGGTGGCGGAGAAAATGAGAATGGTTAGGAATGTGATTGATTTCTGTAAGGGAGGTGTATGTGTAAGTAATACTTTCCCTTTAAGAGCACAAGGAGTATCATAATATCTAGAGTTGGTGTTACTCGGTAGATGGATGGTATCGAAGTGAAAAGTATTGTTTGATTCTAAGTGTTGGTTGAAGAAGGCAGAGTGTTGAGATGTATGTTTTGTATTATGTTTAAATGAGTAAGTGGGGTTTAGAATTGGATTCAGTCGGTAATATGCTATTTGTTCTCGGTTCTTCGTAAAATTAAGTTGAGTGGGGCTTGGGAGGAGAGGAAGTAGGTAAAATTATACGAGTGAGAAGTTAAGTGAGCAAGATCGATTTATGGATAAGTGATGTAAATTGAGCGCTCTGCTAGTAATATACGGTTTGAATTGTGATATATAGTGTGAATACTGAACAAATCTTCAGCGCAAATGAAGGGAAGCAACATTGTTAGTTATGCATCATGGAAGTATGGGGATGTTGCTAAAGTAGGAAGTAAGAATGTTAAGAGTGAATGTGGAACTGAATAATAGGTGATGAACAGCGGTTAATAGCGTAAAAAAAAGGCGTGGTTGAGTGTACTAAGAGCAAATGATGAAGACTCAAAGAAAGATTTTGAAGTATATAAGGAGGAAAATTTACTAAAGGTGTATAATAGGATAAAACAAAGGTAAATGACAGTTTGGACTAGAGGCATTGAATGAGGACTTACAAGGAATAGGAAGCTCTTGATACGGAAGCGCGAATGGCTTAAGATATCGAGAACTAATGTGGGACATCTGCTTTGATAATAATGAATATGGGATGTGTGATTTTTGTAATGATGAAATGGGTGTGAGAGTGAGTTGTGGAAAGAACACTCGTGAAATCTGCACAATATTAACAGTAATAGAAGGAGTGGATAGTGAATGTGCTCGGTGGGTTTGTATGTTGGGTATGTTGGGATAGGATTGTATTAGATAAGGGATGCGTATGGTTACATTTGGTTAGACGTGTGCAATAAGTTTGAAGGATGGTAAATCTGCAGTATGATGAACAGTTGTACTTTACTGGTGAAATGATCAAGACGGAGGCGAGATGGTGATTTTTTTGGATTTGGAAGTTGTGTATATATAAAGCGTTTATAGAGGGTATATCTTCTTGGTTCCAAGATTGGAGGAGTAGCGGGTAATAGTCGCCCTTGTATAAGTGGTAAGGTGTGGAGAAAAGGGGAGACTGTAGAAATTACTAGGGAATATAGTTTATCGGAGTGTTGATAGGAAGGATATATGCGGGTATTTTTGGTCGAAAGAAGTGCGCGAGTGACTGAAAAGACTGTGATTGTGAAAAAACAAGTGCGTTTAGGAGTGGTAGAGGATGTGTGGATCAATATCTTTACATTGAAACAAATGATGAGAAAATGAGGGAGAAGAAGAATAATAAATTGGTTGTTTCTAGGTTTTATGGATTTGCAACAGGCTATTATATAAGGTTAATAGGGAAGGTTTATGGCAGGTGTTAGTGATTTATATAATGTTGGTGGTTGGCTTTTGAATTGGAATCAATAAGT
>JABUQX010035402.1:10000-22500 GCA_015478945.1 Trachelipus rathkii
TTATTATTTTATTATTATTATATTATTATTTTATTATTATTCAAAATTTGGTAGGTAACCTTGTTGCCATTGGAAACATGTCTCCTATAATAGAGGTATGGGACTTAGATATTATCGACTGTTTGGAGCCAGCGTACACATTAGGAAAGAAACCGAAGAAAAAGATTAAACGAATCGGCCATTCAGATGCTGTGCTCTGTCTTGGCTGGAATAGAAATTTTGAGTAAGTTGATGATATTGCAATTTTAATGCAATCTTTTTAGTTATTCTGTCTCATCTTTTGTCAGTAGTTTATAATCAAACTGTATTAATGCTTGAAGTAAACTATTTATTCTTTCCTAATTCATTGCCAATTAATATAGTTTGAGGATTTAAAAGGATTTTGTTCCAATAAAATCTTGTATCAGATGCATTGTTGTTTTACATAGTAAATATACTGTATTCCATATTTTCCTAGGCATCTTCTTGCTAGTGGTTCTGCAGATAAGTCAATAATAATATGGGATCTTCAGGAATGTAAAGAAGGGCAAAAAATTTCCGAATTTACTGATAATGTTCAAGATTTAAAATGGCACCCTAAAGAAAGTCATAAACTTTTAGCAGGGTCTTGCGATAAGTAAGTACGTTACCGTATTTTTAAAATTTAACAATTATTCATTTTGTTATAAGTGCTTAAGAAGTTATCTTTTTGTTGTTGTTGTTGTTGTTGTTGTTGTTGTTGTTGTTGTTGTTGTGAGATGTAATTCATTTAAATTATCTACTTGAGTATGAAAAATTATAATTTAAATGGGTTAAATAAGTTGGTGGACATTTTTTGTGAGGAGTAATCATGCTTTTGTAGTAATAAAAAAAATTATGTGGAAATTTTTTATTTATATATTATATTATTATATATATAATATTATATTATATATATATATATATATATATATTATTAATTATATATATATATATTATATATATAATTATATATATATATATTATATCTTTCTTCTTTCTTTATCTTCTTTATTTTGCCAAGAATGGGAGTAAGGTGCTGTGACGAGAGAAAAGGAAAGCAGTAGAAGAGCATGACATAAGTCGAAAAAGAAAGCCTTACCGCCCCCTCTACCATTAATTAGCGAGAACTCATCGAGTCCAGAATCCACCTTAAGCTTCATGGGACAGCGATGGACCTCACTATGGTAGATGTCAGTGTAAGGTTTCATCCCTTGGCCCAGGTGGGCACCAACAATACCCTCAACAATCCCCCGATTCTCCTGTATACACCTTGTCTTGCGTCGCTCTACCAATCACATTTCTGCTCCTTCAGACATTCGTTCACAGACCTCAATCCACTTTCTCTTCGTGTCTCCCAGGCGGTCGGTTCAACCACTCGCCACTATACATGCTTAACCACCGAGTATTCATTCATCTTTACATGACCAACCATCTCAACGAACTTTTATTTATTCTCTCTCATTTACCCCTTTCTCCACACAACACATCTAATAGTTCCATTCCTCATTTTATTAATTCTTCTCACACCTAG
This sequence comes from Trachelipus rathkii, assembly GCA_015478945.1. Taxonomy (NCBI): domain Eukaryota; kingdom Metazoa; phylum Arthropoda; class Malacostraca; order Isopoda; family Trachelipodidae; genus Trachelipus; species Trachelipus rathkii. The sequence goes on from JABUQX010035402.1 coordinate 11,532, forward strand.
CATTGCCCCTAAGATTATATATATATAATATATATATATATATATATATAATATTATTATATATATATATATATATATATATATTTATATATATATATATATATATATATATATATTATATATATATATAGTTATAACTATGATATATATAATGTATACTTCTGCCCTGGCCCACCTTAATTGGAGGGCCACACTGTCTCCAGGAAGCCGGCTACCGCCACCTGGCGGTTCCACAGTCGAGGAGCGAAGATATAGAGAAGTAGGCGGACAGGGCGTCCGAGAGCAGAGCATACCAGATAGGGGTGGCTCTATTGTATCCTTGCGAATTGTCGACATCTGATGCAAGTGGGGGAGGTGACATGTTAGTTTGAATCTGATATTTATATTGCCGAGTTTTTTGGTGGGTGGTACCTGAGTCTGCTCGGGGTGATGTCCATTCTGGGCTCGTTCTGGACAGGTTTCTTCTTCTAGGGGAAAGTTTTTGGGAGGGGGTGGTTTAATGAATTGTGTATTTTGGGCGGTTTTGAAAGGTAAGTGTTGGTATAGGATGGGTATAGATATGTGTAATCCAGACCTATTGGGAGGGGGTGGGGGTATTATATTGTAAATGTTGTAATAGAATTGAGCTGGTGAAGAAGGGGGGGATGTTTAGTCTTTGTTGAAGGGGATTGGAGAGAATTTGGTGACAAGGTGGGTGGTTACGGGTTTTCTAATAGAATGGGTTCCCACGCATCTCCACGGGGTGTGTGGGATGGGGAAGATGGAGTTTCGTCGTGTGAAATGGTTCGATTGGGGTGGCTTAGAGTGCAACCTGGATATATAATATATGATATATTATATATATAATTATATACTATATATTATATTATATATATATATAATTATATATATTAAATATATTATATATATATATATTATATATTATATATATATTATTATAAGGTTATATATTATATATATATACTTATATATATATATATATATATAATATATATTATATATATAATATATATATATATTATAATATATATATTATATAATATATATATATATATATTTTATTTTATTTTATTTATTTCCACAAATGGGGAAAGTGTTACTATTTTCATTTTTTTCCCGACCAGTGTGGCCAATTACAAGTGGAAAGGTGCAGTTATCAAGGGTGAGTAGTAACCCCAACGCTCACTTGAACCAAGCAAGATATCCCAGCCATCGGATGGCCACTCGCAGGCCCCCTCTGCGACATCCCACAGACCCTAACTGTCGCGTGCGAGCTCAATAAGGAATGTAAGGTGATGTATGCTGATCCAATCAAGAGCTCTACCCCTTGTCACCTGTCGTTGCTCTGGATGCGCGCACGGTAGGTATTGATAATTATGTAGTTAATACTATGTACGTAATACTGTATGAATTACAGAACAATCTCTACAACGACGCATTTTTCGTGTCCGTCTGGTGACAGTCGAAAGTACAAATCCCGTTGACCTAGGAGTCTAACTCACGAGTCATATATATAGCTATATTATATTATATAATATTATATTATATAAATATATATATATTATTAAATATAATTATATATATATAATATATATAATATTATATTATATAATATATATATAAATATAATTTATATATAATTATATATACTAACTATATATATATATATATAGTATATATATATATTATATATATATTATATATTATATATATTATATATATAATATATATATATAGTCTATGCCGTATAGAATATATATATATATATAATATATATTATTATAATATATATATATATATATTATATATATATATATATATTTATATATATATATATATATAACTATAATATATATATATATAGTATAATATATCTTATATTCATCTCTCTTTTTCCCAAGACGGGGGTAAGGTTTCGTGACAAGCATCGGAAAGAAAAAGTAGTAGAAAGAATATGACGCCGAAAAAGAAGCCCAGTCTTACCCGCCCATCAATACTATTAGTGGAACTCGTCCCGCAGTCAAATCCACCCTAGAGCTCCAGGAACGCGACGGACCTTACTATGGCAAATATTCAAGTTAGGGTTCATTCCCTGCCAGTTGCAAAACCATGCGCTCAAAAACCCCGCCATTCTCTCCTATTTTGCACCTTTCTTCTCGCCTCTGCAAGCTCACATTTCTCTCCTTCAACATTCGTTTATTATCTAACTCATCCACTTTTTTATCTTTGATCTCCCAGCTGTAATTCCCACCACTCACCACTTATCTCCGCTTAACCAACCGATTGTCATTCATATCCTTTCACATGCAAGACCATCTGAACTTCTTTCCATTTTCTGGATTTACCCGATCTTCAACCAATACTCTCTATAGTTATTCCATGTTCTCAATCTTTCACTAACACGACCTAAGATGTCATCTGAACATTGAAATTTGATCTATACCTCCTATCCAGACCATAGTGCTCACTCCTTACATTAAACAGTAACACATACAACTCATGTAAGGACCCTATGCGTCCAGACTTAGTCCTTTACATTCCACCAACATTTAATGGGACACCACCTTCTGCATTCACAACTTTCTACTGACACTCTGCATCATCTCGTTTCCTATTTTCATCAAATATATTCCTAAATATTTAAACTCAGACACTGTTCCAGCTGCTCCCAGTTAAATAGACTTCACACCTAGATGTCCCAATTCGCTAACCATACCTTACTCTTATAGTTACTTTCAAACTCCTCCTTTTACACACCTGCCAAATTTCTACAAATCTCTCATAACTCATTTTTCCTCAAGATTTTTTCCCCGCCCCACGACAAACAAATACCCATAAATATTTTGGGCCCTCTCACTCACTCCATTCTCATCATTCTAACACCATTTCCTGCACCCCACCATTATTATTATTATTATTATTATTATTATTATTATTATTATTATTATTATTATTATTATTATTATTATTATTATTATTATTATTATTATATTATTTTTTTATTTTTTTTATTTTTTTTTTTTTTTTTTTTTTTATTTTTATTATTTTTATTTTTAATTTATTGTTTATTTTTAATTTTATTATATATTACCTATTGTTATGATTATCTCTTAATTATTATTATTATAGTTATTATGTTATTATTATCTCTGATACTATTTGTTTAAAATAATTATTATTATTATATATAATATTATTATTATTATTATATTATTACTTATTTTTATTATATTATAATTTTATTATTATATTATTAAATGAAAATTTGAAATTTATTAATTCAAAGCAAAATCTTATTCTTAAACAGTAAAGGTCATAGTTTTTGTAAGGAAGATTTCTTATTCAGGTATGTTTGTTTTCAGGACCGTAAAACTCTTCGATTGTTTATCAGATAAAAGCAGTAAATCATGGGAATTAGATGGAGACCGCTTCTGTGACTCTATTGATTAATTGACTATTGATCTATTGATTCAAGTCATATTTTGTATAACATAACAAACTTTTATATATGGCTGGCTACTTCTATTAAATATTTGTTGCTATACCGTAATCGTTAGTGTAAATATTGTATTAATTAAAAAAGATTATAATTTTTACATACCTTAAAGCCCTAAAGGAGTAAATCAGTAATCAGTAAATCAAACTGACCCTCCATACCCTCACACCCTTCTTGATCTATTGATCTATTGAAACTATTAATCTATATTGATCAGATTGATATTATTATCTATTGAGTACAAATATTTTGTGATTAAAATAAAAAATGTATAAACCATAACACAAAACTTTATGTATTTTGTGTTTTGCTGTGTTATGCTTTTTGTTTTTACTAAAAGAATTTATTCTTTTTATATTTTATTAGAGTTTAAAAAAAAAAAATTTCGCAGTATGTTACTTATACCTTTAAGCAGGTAAGATCAGCTAAGATCAGTAGAAATCAAGACTGCCTCCATTACCCCATACCCTTCTGTATTCTAGTTGATCTATTGATGCTAGTTGATCTATTGATTGCAAGTCATATTTTGTATAAACATAACAACAAACTGTTTATTTATTTGTATTTGCGTAATCTTTCTGTAAACATGTTTGTTGTGTTTACAAAAGCGAATTTATGCTTTTGTTAGTGGTTGGTATAATAGAATAAGAATTTGCCTGAGTTACATACCGTTAAAGCCGAGTAAACAGTCTAAATCGAGTAAATCAAACTGCAATTTCATCCCTCCATACCCTTCCACATGGATCGATTATTCTACTTGATGTCACAGAATTCATATGTTTTGGCGAATATAACATAACACAAAAACTTTATTTATTTTTGTTTTGTTTCTTTAAACTTTTCTTATTTTCTACGTAAAAAATTTGATTCCCCTTTTGTCGCTTAGTAACTTAGAAAAACAAAGTCTCATAATTGTACATACCTTAAAGCAGTTAAATATCAGTAAATCAGTAAATCAAACTGCGCCTCCATACCCTCATACCTTCTGCCTGACTAGTTATATTCTAGGTTATCTATTGATCGTATTATTCGAAGTCATATTCTTTGTATACATAGCACAAAAACTTTTTAGTTATTTTATGTCTTTGCTTTCTGTTAAACATTTTAGTTCGTTACTAAAAAATTTATTCTTTTGTTATGCTTTAGATGAACTATAAAAAAATTGCATATTTTACATACTAAAGCGCTAAATCGAGGGTTAGAATCATAAATTCAAATGCGAGCCTCCATACACCTCGATACCCTGTCCATGATCTTGAGTTGATCTAGATGATCTAGTTGATGTCTATTATTTCAAGTCATATTTTGTAAGTAAACGATAACACAAAACATTTGTATAGTATTTTTGTTGTTGCCTTCTTTAAACTCTTCTGGGGGTGTTTACTATAAAATTTTATTATATTTGTTTAATTTGCTTAAATATTTTTTTATATTACTTAAAAAAATTTAATTCTTTTATGTTTATAACTTAAAAAATTTGCATCTTTTACATACTTAAAGAGTAAATCAGTAAATCGAGCGTAAATGCAAACTACCCTCCATACCCTCATACCGTTCTGTGATCTATTGAGTCTATTGATCTATTGGATCTATTGATCTGATTGAAATCAAGCATATTTGTGCGATATAAGCGCATAACACAAAAACTTTGTATTTGATTGTTGTTGTGTCTGTTTTCTTGTAAATATTTTTGTTGTTATTGTATGTAAAATAATTGTATTTTTTTGTTATATGTTTAGGTAACTTAAAAGAGGAATTTGGCAACGGGGATAGGGTGGTACGGCATACAGTTAGAGGAGCAGGTAAATCAGTGAAATCGGAGTTAAAGTCAAGAGCTGCGCGCGTTCCATACCGCCGGATATCGGGGCGCTGAGGTCGTATATGCATCTAGCGATGAGGTCTGAGTGGGATCTATTGAGTCAATCAGTATTTTGTGAGTAAGCATAAGCACGAAAAGCTGTTTATTGTAGTTGTTTGTTTTGTTGTAGTTTTTATTGTGGTGTGTGTTGACGTATAAAATTTTATTTTATTTTGTGTAGTAATGTTGGCTGTTGAAAGAAATGTTTTGTTGGTTTTGGTTTGTACTATAAAAATTATTCGTTTTGTATGTTTAGAACTTAAAAAATTATGCGATTTTTACGCATACCCTAAAGCAATGTCAGTAAATCAGTAAATCGAGTAAAATCAAGGACTGACCCTCGGCATACCCTGGCTAAGTGCGCGTGGGGGTACTGTGATTCTATTGATCTATTGCATCTATGATCTATTGATCTATTGACTCAAGTCTATTTTGTATAACATGTAACACAAAACTTTTATTTATTTATTTGAGTTTTATTTAAAATCTTTTCGTTTACTAAAAAATTATTCCTTTTTATGTTATAACTTAAAAAAATTGCATATATTACATACCTTGAAAGCCCAGAAATCAGTAAATCAGAGTTAATCAAATCTACGCCTCCATACCTCATATCCTTCTGCCTGATCTATGATCTATTGATCTAGTTGATCTAGTTGAAGTAAATCTGAAATAAAAGATCTAAATACAAGTCATTATTTGTTGGTTATACTAGAAAAATTATCTTTTTATGTTTATAACAAACTTTTTTTGCCATATTTACCAACCCTAAAGCAGCTTAACCTGATAAATCAGTTAAATCAAACTGCTCCCTCCAACCCTCACCGTTCCATGGTGATATACTGATTAATTAATTATTGATTTCTATGATGCTATGTGATTCTATTGATTCAAGTTCATTTTTGAGTTATAACATAACACAAAAACTTTATTATTTGCTTTTGTTCTTTAAACGAAGATTTTGAATTGCTCGTAATTTTTATTCATTTTGTTAATTGCCTTATAATGGTTTTGTTTACTAAAAAATTATTCTTTTTATGTATATATAACGTTAATTTTTTTTGCCATAATTTACATACCTTAAAGCAGTAAATCAGTAAATCAGCTAAACAAACTGGCCCTCCTTACCCTCATATCCTTCTGTGATCTATTATCTATTATCTATGATCTAATGATTCAAGGCTATATTTACTTAATAAAATTAATTTCATAAATACGCCCCATTTATTTATTTTTGTTTGCTTTCTTTAAACATTTTGTTTTTAACTTAAAAAATGCTATTCTTTTTATTTTATAGAGGAGAAGAAATTAAAAGCTCAAGAAACATCACATCTTATATAAGTAGAGATGAAAGAATGTTTGTGATAGATGGAAGAGACTTCTGAAGGTGCAAGATTTGTTCATACTGAACAGTTATTGATAATGCACGAGTTATTGAGCCATCTGTCAAAAGTCTATTCACAGCTTGTTTAAATATCTCTATTTTAATTTTTCCATTATTTCCATAGTTTTCAAAAGTGTCAGTATATCCAATCGGAGCTGAGCTAAAATCTTTCGCTCCGATGCCAAGTTCTTACATTTTCGGTTAATTTTGAAAATGACCAAAATTTTTTCAACTTTCTTCGAGAATATATTATATCCTAGTAAAATCTTCCTGCCGGTTTATAAATTCTCATTCTAGTTTACATCCCGATTTGTGGAATAAAACATTTTACATATTGTCTAATTGGTTAGTTCATGTGGTATTCGAATTTATTTTTAAGTATTTAAATTTCGAATTTTACAAATTTACTTACATTTGTTAATATAATTTTATGCTGCTAGTATAATTTTGTTATAATAACCCCTCATCCTCATCGGGTCAGAAATTTAACGTCCTTTAGATTTTTTAAATTATCACTATTTTTATCAAATTATTATTAAAATGTAAAATAAATATTCAGTTTTATCAATTTTAAATTAGAAACTCCTACGTTAGTAACACCTAGTTATAGTGGGACATCAAATATAAAAAAAAAAGTAAGCAGACATTACTTGTTTTCAACTTGGTTGTGAAGATTGCCTTCAAATGTTCCCATTTAGAGTTTCAGCTTCTTTACCTATATATGACTTAGGAACGAAAATTTTAGACCATACCAACCATTTCATATAGAAGGCTGAATCCACATAATCATTTATCCAATTAATGAGACAGGTAGTCTATACAGGGATGTACGAAATTAGTCATAACGGCTTAAAGAAGTCCTGTGGGAGCATCATATATAATCATCAAAAGAAAAGTAAATACCAATAATATACCAACAAAGAACGACTGAGTTCTGCCGTTTTGGGATAAAATGCTTTACCTTTGTGAAAGTCTGATTCCGTTTGTTATATTGTAGTTCTATGAGTTGTTAGATGATGAAACAGAGTTTTTGAAACATTCAAAACAATATTTTCTCTGCCTCTAAATGAGATAAGAGAAGATTAAAGATCCAGATCATATGCCTAAAAGATAACATTTTCTTTTGGGTTGGATGTTTTATAAAATGGAAAGAGTAAGGCAAACTTCAGAATTCGCCATAAAAGTGAATAGAGACATTGATAGACACAAGGTCAATTCAACACCTTTGGTCTCGGTAGTCGAGTGCTTTTGGTACCAAGACCATTATTATACATGTATCATAAATATACAATTATTATTATATCATCAACAATTATTTACTTTGATTTTTAGACATTTATTTTGTTGTTTTTGTTTTCAGCCACAAAAACTTTTGAGAAACAAGGAGTAGAAAATTTTGGCCTCGTTTACTTCTTCGACATTGCTAATAAATATATGTTAGTTACAGCAACGTAAGTATATATATATATATATCAATTATATATATATATAATATATATATATATATATATATTACTAAGATATATATAGTATATAACGAATATATATACTAAGTACTAATATTAGTGATATATATTCTCACTTATCTTACTCACCCAAGCGGCTGAGGATTTAGGGAAACAGGCCCTGTTCCTGCAAAGCCCCTCCATTGCGGATCGGTTCTCGGAGAATCCTTCCTCTTCACCTCCGAGCAATCAGATTTTTCCTCGGCGCTTCACCATCGACCGCGCCAACACCATCCTCCATCTTCTCTTGGTCTCCCAGCAGGTCTTCTTCCTTTGGGCTGCAGTCGTAGATCTCGCAGGGTATCTCCCTCAATCATTCTTCGCATGGGCCATACCAACCTTAGCTGTTGTCTCTCTATCAACCAATCAATGGGCTCTATTCCAAGCTCGCGCCTAATTTCCGAATTTCTTCTTCCCCTTTCTCGTCACTCTGCTTCAGTCTCAGCACTCTCATTTCCTGCTGCCACCCATCTTGCTTTAAGTTTCTGTGGTAGGCGTCAAGCTTACGATGCCATATACGAGAGTTAGGTCCATTGTTACTGGCATGATATATCAGAGGGCTTTAACATCCTTCGGTACATGCCTGTTTTTTCAGCAATCCATACAGCTGTCCCACACCCCTCGAACCTGTTTATTCTCTCCTCAATTCAATCTCCGGCCATTTCTCCATCCACGTTTACAGAAAACTAATATAATTAAATTTTTCCTTCCTTCAACTACTTTTTGTCTATACACATGCAAAGCACCTCTCTTTCTCTAGCGATCTTCATCACCTCCGTCTTTTCGCTTGTTTAATTTTTAATTCCTCTCTATGCAATATGTCTCCCCACCTATCATCGCTCTCTGCAGGAGTCGCTCCTGTCACTTGTCACCACTTGCTATTTCATTCTGCATATAGCCATAGCATTCCCAACATCCTCTCCCAAACCACCTCTCGGATACACCCATCCATATATATGATAAACAGCAGAGGAGACAACACTCCTCGCTGTCTCACTCCCGCTTGTACATGGAACCATTTCCTAAAGCCAAACGCTGTTCTGACGGCACTCACTTGTGACATAGAGACTACGTATCACTTTTACTAACTTGGGGTCAACCCTCATAATTACGGATTTCCAAGCGTTTTCCACAACTTCTCCCGAGCGGCACACTATCAAATGCTTTCTCTAGATCTATAAAAGCAGCATAGATGTCTCTATCCCACTCCCAGCTCTTCTCAATCACCATCTTCAAGCTAAAGATCAAATCGGTGGTTCCTCTTCCCGGTCTAAAACCATATTGGGCCTCATTCAATTTACTCTCCACACTCGTTCTAAGTCTCCTCTCCAAAATCCTTTCATATATCTTCAAAGCATGGGGCAGAAGAGATATCCCCCTATATATATATATATATATATATATATATATATATATATATATATATATATATATAGACAACATTTGTAAACAGCCAGGAGCCTACACAATTTCAAAGTTTTTTTTTTAAAAAGTTCCTTAATCAAATCAATGGGTAACATGATTCAATACACAGCGCTTCAAAGTATGCAAGTATAAGAAAGTGAGAAAATTTGAAGGAAACGTGTGTGTGTATGTGTGTGTATAGGTGTGTGTGTGTGTGTGTTCCAGACCTTACCATCAGAATGTCTGTATGCATGAGCGTAGCGTAAGAGTCTATAGTTAGAGAGTTGAGCAGAGAACGAATGAATCTATGTAGAAGGACGTGTCAGAGATCACTCCTCAAAGGAAAGAGGTGTACGATTAAAGAGTTCAGAAGATGTCTCAATTGTAGTAGTAGTAGTAGTAGTAGTAGTAGTAGTAGTAGTAGTAGTAGTAGTAGTAGTAGTAGAAGAAGAAGAAGAAGAAGAAGAAGAAGAAGAAGAAGAAGAAGAAGAAGAAGAAGAAGAAGAAGAAGAAGTATACAAACGGTACTACGGCAATAAAGAGATCGGAGAGAGTTTGTGATGGCAGAAGAGTTGATAAGTAGATTCTACTTTTTCAAGGAGACTTGAATGTGTAGAACAAACTCAGATATGTGCAACATGTTCTATAGTTTATAGAAATTCTCAACTACTTCAAAAATCTTAATCTCATTTATTTTTCTTGAATCTATACGAACATTTTTTCTCTTATTTTACATCAGTAGTTAGCACTTAAAAACGGCACAAAATTGACACTTTTTATTTAAATGATGGGGAGGCTTGGAAATATGCAAAAAACAGTATTGTCTCTTTCAAAACGGGACATATTTGTCAGCCTATTCGGGGTGTATATTCCTATGAAGAGTAAATCCTAAGGAAACTTTAAAAAATTATAATAGTACAAAACCATTATTTATTTGATCAACTTGAAAGAAACATAAAATTACTTTTTCATAAGATAAAGGAATCCTCTATATCAGTCATTTCCAAAGTGGGCAATATCGCCTCCCATTGGGCAAATGAAGTCGCTTGGGGGTCGACCAGGAATTAAAAGTGCTTTGAGGGGAGATTTTATAAGATTTTGGGAGATAGGCTTAGTTTGTGCACTTACCTTTTCATAAACGAACGAAAATCAGGAAAAAAATTAAAGAATAATCAAATATGATATTTATGTCATCCTTCTCACTATCGAAGTTTATGTATGTTCCTTGGGAGTTTGTTCAATCACGATCACTGTTGACGGCGACTTGAAAATTATGTAGCGTTAGAATTCAGTGAACGATTCAATTGTTTTACGTTCGCCTC
>JABUQX010035402.1:27500-30000 GCA_015478945.1 Trachelipus rathkii
TATGGAGGAGGTGATAGGTGGAGTGATAAAGTTAAAGAATGGTAAATTCGCAGATATAGATGGAATTCTGGTGAAATGATCAAGAAGGGAGGCGAAATTGTGGTTGACTAGATAGTAAGGTTGTGTAACAAAGCGTTTATGAAGGATATAGTTCCAAAGAATTGAAGGGGAGCAGTAATAGTACCCTTATATAAGGGTAAGGGAGATAAAAGGAACTGTAAAAATTATAGGGGAATCAGTTTATTGAATGTTGTAGGGGAAAATATATATGCTGGTACTTTGGTTGAAAAAGTGCATTTAGTGAATGAGGAATTGATTGACGAAAAACAAGATGCATATAGAATCTTCACATTGAAACAAATGATTGAGAAAATGAGAGAGAAGAATAATTTGTATTTAGGTTTTATGGATATGCAACAGGTGTATGACAGGATTAATAGGGAAGTTCTGTGGCAGGTGTTAGTGATATTTGGTGTTGGTGGTATGGTTCTGAATGGAGTCAAAGGTATGTACCTTATATGGATAGTGCAACGTGTGTAAGAATAAATGTAGCTGAAAGTGAACGATTTAATATTAATAGTAGATAGAGACAAGGATGTGTTATTAAATTATTAAATTTGTATATGTATGGGGTGTTGAAATAATTAGAGGTAAGGATAGTAAGGGAAGGTGTTAGAATGATTGAAAATAGAGTAGAGTGGAGGGTGCTCTGGCTTATTGTACGCTGATGAAATGGTTTTGTGTGGAGAATCTGAAGAAAGTTTGAAATGATTTGCATAAGGGTTTGGCAGAGTATGGAAAACGGTATGGGCTTAAAAGCAATTACGAATAAGAGTTAGGCTGATGGTAGTAGAATGAGGAGAGTCCGCGGTGGTGAAATCATGTTTGGATGGTAAGTATGTATATGAGTTTAAAATATTTAGGCTATATGTTGGATGAAATGGGAACTGATGATGCAGTGTATCAGGAAAGTTGTGAATGGTAGAAAGGAAGCTTGTGCAATTAAATCCTTGGTGAATACAAAGGGACTAAGCCTTGAGTGCGCTTGGGTTTTGCATAAGAATATGTTGTTACTGGTCTTAATGTTTAGTAATGAAACTATGGCGTGGAATAGGAGGTATAGAGATAAGGTTCAATCTGTTCAGACGGATAATTTTAGGGGCGTGTTAGGTGTTTGAAGAATTGATAAAATGATTAATAAACGTATTAGGAGTTGTGTGGTGTGAAGATAAAGGCGTAAAATGAAAAATAATATGAAGAGTGATTGGGTATGGTTTGGTCAGTAGTGGCAAGATCTGGAGTTACTCTTTACCTTTCTTCTGCCGGTATCCTTGCGGGCTCAAATTGGTTAAAACCGGATGTACTATTGGTGAGTGGTGCTGGGCGATCACCATACGTCGCCTCGCCTCTGGGAATTTAACCTGGAAGAAAAATCACTGCCATTGAGTTCTGTAAAAAAGTGAAAGAACAGAAGCTCTTGGCACAGAGAACAGAGAAGGTTTTCCTAATAGGTAATGTTAAATTGTTGCGAGGTTTTTGCCACATGATGGCTATAGTTGTGGCGGGCTGGCCCAGAGGGATTGAAACTCTACATTTGACTACGACTATCCACAAGTGGAGGGTCGATATTTGCCTTCTTGTGTATAGGCCTTAGGAGATTGATATCGCTCTTTAATTGTTCAACTGCGACAGCATTCTTATTTCCAACTTATCGATTATGTTCTACATCCTGTATTTACTATACAAATAGTCTATGTTCCGTGCATATAGGCCTGATGCAGGGTAGGTATAAAGAAAGAGAAGGATAATTATCCATATATTACTTACTTATACATACATATGCTATCATATGAAACTCATATAACTATATATATATTACCTATATATACATAATGTACTATAACTATATTTACTATCTATATTATATTTAATATATTTTATATATTATTCTATAATATTATTATACATATATCATTAATTAAAATACGATACCTATATTTATATCTTATATATCACTTAACCTATATATATATATCAAATACATACTCTTATATACTATAATAATACTAGTATATTTATATATATATAAAAATCATTTTATATCATCTATATATATATATATCAAACATAACTACTATATATAATAATCAATATAAGTACCTCATACTAAAAGATGATAATTACAAAAAACTGATTCTGTTTATTATTCATAAACAATCACAGATTCGCAAAAAAAATTATACACTCTATAAATCAAAAAATTAAATAATCCTTCCATACTTTATTTGCAACATCCGCATCCTTTATAATTGCGGTAATGCGGATATCTCACTCAAAGCATTATGAAATTGCAAGTCGCGTGTATGTCCTATACAATTCACTTAAATTATCATAATTATAAATATAATATACATTAATATAAGTAATATACTATATATATATATAATATGATAAATAAACATATAATTTACCTATTTTAATATGCCAAAAACCAAGCGGA
>JABUQX010035402.1:35000-42500 GCA_015478945.1 Trachelipus rathkii
ATCTGCACCACTGAAATACAACGCTCACTAGCCACACTTGTTAAAGGGCTTTCAGCTAAGATTTTTTTTCCTGGCGACTTCTGAAATATGTGGGGGAAACTTTACAATTATTTACGCACAAAACCAATGGATCTTAGATCTGATTTCACGCTTTTTCTACTTTTGATACTCTTCGATCAATAATAGTGTCCTTTGACACCTCCGAACATCGCTCTTAGATTTGAGCTAGAAGCCAAAAAAACGTTCATGGATCAGCAATGATATCGCTAATAGAGATGGTAATTGCTTGTCGTTTGTGAATCTTTGTTTTTATTGGCTAGTAAGTTCCGCTTAGCAGCATTACATCGCATTAGCATCCCAAGATTAATTTTAACAAGTTGTGAACACGTGGATTCAAGAATTTTGTTTTTGATCTAAGATTTAGAAAAGTTTTGCAGAGTTTGAAAATCTATTATCTATCATGCTTCTGTTTCTTTATCCTTGAAAGTCCGTTTACTTTTTAATATTATATAATATATATATATATATATATATAATATATATATATATAATATATATATTATATAATATATAATAATTATAATATATATATATATATATAATATATATATATAATATAATATAATATATATATATATATATATAACGGTAGTACACACGATACTCATAATAATTCATTGATGAATACTATCCGCTATCCGCAAAAAATTTATGAGGATGAGGTTGCGGATGCGGATAGTGAAAATGCGGATGAGGTTGCGGATGCGGATAGTGAAAATTGATGCGGATATCCGCATATGCGGATGCGGATGCGGATATCCGCTACACCTCTACGATAGATATTAGCCGCGTGTTTGTGTATCGTGCCATAAAGCTAAACGAGGACACTGGTGATGCGAAAGATCGCCGTAGATCTAGTAGGTCACGTTCTGTTCGGACACAGCATGCTGTCAATGCTGTAATGGCACGAATTGAGAGAAATCCTCTTCGTAAACAAAACATAATATCACGTGAAATGCAGACACATAAAAATTCCATTTGGCACATCGCAAGAGAGGACCTAAGGTCAAGTGCCTACAAAAGACCCACCGAACCTTTACTTATGGATGCCCTAAAGAAAGGTAGGAAAGAAACACCTGCTCGCTGAGTAAGAGTATATGATCGCCACATAAATGTTCTCTTTACAGACGAAAAATATTTACCGTGGAAGAAGCACCGCCACATAATGCAAGGTCTACTCAAGTTTGGTTCAGGAACAATGTTCACCATTTTCTGACGCTTGACGACGATTGGCCGTCTGGCAACTCCGAACTTAATCCGTTGGATTGCAAATTATGGACAGTTTTAGAGCGTAGGGACTGCTCAAGACGACACTCAAATATTGTTTCTTTAAAGAGAGCTCTAATACTCTAATACTCAGATCTGGCACTAGTGCCTCCTTTTATCACTTAAACAGAGAAGCAGCACTGCCAAAGTACTTCCATTCAGATGGTCAACTTGTTTGTTGTAATGATGTTGAAGGGTTTTTTCTGTGTGTGTGTGTGTGTGTGTGTGTGTGTGTGTGTGTGTGTGTGTGTGTGTGTGGTGTGTGTGGGTGTGTGGTGTTGTGTGTGTGTGTGTGTGTGTGGTTTAACCGTTTACTTTTAGCCCACACTACGAATATATAAAAACGTCAACTATTCCAGCACAGGAATGCCTCCTCACAGACAAAACAATTATACGCAGCTTTCAGTCCCCTCTCCTAAATAATTGTCATTTTAGGAGAAAAATTTCTATATTCAATCGTGAATTTTTAACATTTTAGCCGGAATATAAAAACAATTTTTTTTATATATATAAAATTTTGAAAAATGTTTCAACTTTAAAAATATTGAAGCAAAAATATATTTTTTTAAAATATAATTAAAAATTAACCGCCTTAAACAAATTAACACTTCTGACTTTCCGCCCCACATCTGTCAACTTTCTGTTTAGCAACGAACATCTCGTAGCCAGCGCCAACCTACCCCACTGTATTTTTCAAGCACACACCCCACCACCACACACGCACACCACCAGCCCCTCAGTATCATACCCCCCTCACTACACCATACTTATACCCTATATATAAACCTCACCTACCCCTGTATAATACATATATATTCATATATATATCTATCATACCTACCCTACTATATATATATATTATACCCTTATAATATTTATATATATATCAATACATATTTATAATAATATATAAAAATAATATTTATAATTATATTAATATATTATTAATATTATATTATTTAAATGTTTTAAATTATAATATATATTATATATATATATAAATAGATAAACACTCATATTGTGTTTTTGAACCGAAATGTTCGGAAAGTCTCTTTCTATTATAAAATTGTTGCATTTTGATGTTAACATAGATATAATAGCTCAAAAAGTTATATTAACTTTAATCTAAATAATGCTGAAATATTTACAATAAAGTAAAAAACTTAAAAAATATATAAAAAACTGTATTTATTGTTCTTTTTTTTAATAACCCAATTTTGTATTTAAAAAATCATGTCTTTTTTTTTTCCTTGATTCATTTAACTTATTTATCGCAATTTAATTTTATTGTTTTAAAAATAGAACAAGAGCACTTTCAGTTTCCTCAATTAAGAAACATTTAAACATTTGCCAGATTGAAAAAATCTTCCCACAAGTTGTTCTTCTCTGAATGGTTATCAAAAAGCCTTTACTCTACTCATTCTGTAACCTTCATTGATGACGAAGATCAGTTCTCTATTGCTGAACATCTCGACCGCGTGTTGTCAGATATATATATATATTAATATATATAAATAATAATATATATATAAATATATATATATAATATATATATATATATATATATATATATATATATATATATATATATATATATATATATATATATATAAGGGTTGTTCAATTGAAACAGACTGATATCTAGAAGCTTACACTTTATTGAAGAATATATATTATATCACAATAAAAGCATACTGGTAACAGTTCGAAAGAGTCTAAAGATAATCACCTCCACCGTTCAGACAACTGTCCAAACGCTGAACAAGTTTCTCTACATCTTTCACAAAGAAGGAGGCTACTTGCTGGTTGATCCACTGTTCCATAGCATCACAAACCGCTTTATCGCAGTTGAAACACCTACCGTTCAGGGCCTTTTTCATCGGACCAGAGACCTGATAGTCATAAGGAAAAGGATCTGGGCTTTCATAAGTGAAAACAACGCAGTGTCTACAGCGGAAATAATTTCCTGACTTATTACAGGCACATATCATGGTCGTGGGAGATCTGCCGTGCGTACCCATCCACCTGGAAACCCGATACATCACCACTTAAACACAGTGCTTCGTTTTAAATATGCATTCCCGTATACTACTTGCATTCGACGCAGGATTTCACTTGCAGAAGCACCTTCTTTGCACAGGAATAGAATGACGATACGTTGCACTAGTTTGGATGTATTCACTAAATACTTCTGTTGCTCAACAGTACATTTCTCTTCTTTTACGCGCGTGTCACAGAATAACCAAGTTCTGTGCTGTTACTAGAAAAACGGACTCATGCTGTTCTGCCAACTCTTGGCTGCCATGTCAATTGTCCACTATGTGTATTGTTGGATGTTGGAAGCTCTCTCTGTTTCAATTGAACAACCCCTATATAATATATATTAATATATATATATATATATATTATATATATATATATATATATATATTATATAATATATATATATAATATATATATATATATATATTGTATATATGATATATTATATCGAGATACGTGAACGTGAATGCTATGTGAATAAATTTTTTCAATATTCACAAATGTGAATATATTTTATTAAAATATTTGCTGTAAAATTTAAATATAATCTAATGTGAATATTAGTATGTTTCTTATTTTTAACGTTATTGTGAGTCATGAGTGAATATTTGCGCTTGTAAGAGTTTAGGCATATAAAATTGAATGAATGAAATTTATTGAATTTTGTATGTTCCCAGGATCTCAAAAACCTCTTTTCCCAACCTCCTGTGAACCTTTGAAAGAGGAGAACCACTTCATTAATTAATATAGTTACAATTGATAATATAATCAATAGTTTAAATAAACTACTGAAAGGTTATGCTTCAAAAATAATTGTTTCTCTCTCTCTCTCTCTCTCTCTCCTCTCTCTCTCTCTCTCTCTCTCCTCTCTCTTCTCTTCTCCCTCCTACTCTCTCTCTCTCTCTCTCTCTCTCTCTCTCTCAGCATTTAATATACTACTTTTTTCAGAATAGATCATGCCACCACTACCAAAGAGACGTTTACTGAAAACACTCTATGGCAGACAAGCAAGGTAAGTCCTTGATAACTGTAAAATATCAGAATACACCTCCTTATGTATCTTCAATCATACAAGAGGGTTTTCGTCAGGGGAAATACGTTTCTCTTTGTCGTACTTGTCAACTATTTTTGAGGCCTCTTCAAACAGTTGGCCATCTTCATCATCA
The DNA here is from genome assembly GCA_015478945.1 of Trachelipus rathkii. Lineage (NCBI taxonomy): Eukaryota > Metazoa > Arthropoda > Malacostraca > Isopoda > Trachelipodidae > Trachelipus > Trachelipus rathkii. The sequence goes on from JABUQX010035402.1 coordinate 39,536, forward strand.
CTTCTTGTTTGTAGAATTGTATTATAAAACATTGACAGTGGTGCTTGCGGATGGTTTTGAAGCAACATTTGCTATTTTAGACTTGTTTTTTTTTAATTTCTTCATAGTTTCTGCCAACGCTCACTTTATCCCTCCTTAAAAAAACTGAAAAATGATTTTTTGGAGGGTTCAAAAGGAGTAGGTACGGAAAACAAGTCGTTGCTCTCTCTGAAAGCCAACCTTTTGTTAATTTCTTTCAATACCGTCGCTCACATCATTTTTATTCCTTGACTATTATTATCTGAGGAAACTAAAGCTCTCTTCAGAGTGTTAGGAGAGGAATGGCATCCGCTACTGATGACGAGTTTTTCCTCATTACTATGGTGATATCTTCAAATGGTTGGAGAACAGTGATACAGTTGGTTAGAACAAAATTATCATGGGATGTCGGGAGGCGTGGTAATTTTTTAACCCCCAATTATCGTATAAGAAAACTATTAAAGACGCTAGCTAAACACAGTACAAATTTATATATAAAAAATCTCTTAATTAATCTTTCCCTTACCTTACTTTGTTAGAAAATTCATTCAATTGAATATGCGAGGTTATTTAACCTAATTTTGAGAAACTTAAGACTTGTTTATAGCTAAAGGCTATATGTTTTAAGGAAATGCAGTTGATGACGACTGAATTTGTGTTCTTCACTTCAAGAAGAAAGCACTCAAGAAAGAGAGGCACTCAAGAAAGAAAGGAAGCTTTCTCTATTTTGGCACCAGCATCTCTCATGACACAGTGAACAGCATTTTGCCAACATTCTATTAAATACGTTACTAAGATATTCTCCCGTGGACGTCAGTACGTGTTAAGAGCAACAACCCAAAGTTCGGCAGTTGAATCATTGTTTAACGGGATGATTATTACTGAGACTTAGGTATAGAACAAAGAATCTGGATTGAGTATCTGACCATTTGTCAAAGAGGAAGCTAAATTGGATGATTATTTGATAGGGGATATTAATTCTGAAACTTTAGTTTTAACGCAGTCATACATTTTCTCACAAACAATATCTCTTGTAATTTCCTCTGACATAGCGGGTAGAAAGGGGTCGCTACTTTCATTAGCCCGTCAAAGCCAATAACTTCAACGAGAGAAAACGGAAGATGGTCCATTATAATCATTTCTGAAAATTTAATAACCATCCTTGATAAATTTTCGTTTTTAGCGTCCCGTGCCTTTGTATTTTCAATGCAATTTCAAGAGTAATCTTCCTTCATTCTTAAAACTAGTATTGGAGATCCTTTCCCTTTTCTTTCTTTTCCTCTTCTAAGTCTTCCTTAATTTTGCTTATACTTAGATGGTTTCTTAAGCCAGATGTATGTCGATCTTCCTTTCCCAGAATAATTACAATTTCAAAGTTTACACTTTGCGATGTCATTGAACTAAAAATCGAAGTATCACAAAAAACACTTGATGAGGATGTCATTGTGTAATTGTTTCAACAGTTGATACCTAGTGTATATACCCACATGCCCAAGTCTATTAATATTGTTAGACTCGAGTGTAACTCGAGTGTGACTCGAGTGTGACTCAAATTACTAATATGGTCAACAAGTCGCTAAATTTAATAACAAGTCCTATTAGACAGCTTGGTCCACCTTGAAATTCTGGTACACCTTGAAAAGTTTCGCGGGCCGCATGTGGCCCTGGTATTTGGTGCCCATATTTGTCTGCTGTTTTTAATCTTATAACTCCTAAGTGATTTGTGTTCTTCAAATGGTTATTTATTTCATCATTTACCGTCTCGGTATAGATACATTATCTCCTTTTTTCGTAACTCAGATAATTTGTGACATGCTGAGGGAATATTTTGGTTTATGCCCAGAACTAAATATTTCTAAGATAGTTTGAGTTTGTTCTTCTCTTGTTCGTATAATAATGAATCCACTACTAATTCTGCTGCTAATCTTTACTTTCTCATTTAATTCTATCCTAGATGTTGTTCTGCCAGTTTTTCTCCTCCTCCTAGTACTACTATCTCTCTCTCTCTCTCTCTCTCTCTCTCTCTCTCTCTCTCTCTCTCTCTCTCTCTCTCTCTCTCTCTCTCTCTCTCTTCTGGAATTGATAAATTTGATTTTATCCTTTCAACTGTGTTAGAGAAACAAATGGCTCTGATTCCATTGCTTCCAAATGAATGGACGCCAGACATCGTTCTCTTTTTCTATAATACAAAGGTATTCCTTCGTAGATCGAAGCAAAATGTCAGCAACCGATTTCTGGGGAGTTTCAATTTTGGATTTTCTAAAAAAAACTTCAGGGAAATTTACAAAGAAAAACTTGAATCATAAATTCTTTAATTTTCATCACATTTGCATCAAATAAAGAGCAAGATGAAACTTTATCCGAGCTCTAAAACGCCAATTTTGTTTTTTTCTTTTATTGATGTGTTTTGTATTTAAATTTAAAGAAAAAACATGCTCTCGTCATTTTTGAGCATTTTTGTGAAAATGACTTGAACTTGAACAACACAAATATGAGTCTGTTATCTTTAAACTTATTATCGGGATTTTATATCCCATCCTCCAATTCCAACCCTGCCATCAATATGCAAAGGAGATAAAAATGGCTTTTATAAAAAAGTTTTTTGACACTTTTTTTTCTTTTTGTTTTTTCTTTTCTTTTTTTTTTTTTTTGCTTATCAGAGCACGAATAATTTTGAGAGAAACATCTTTTAACAAATTTTTTTTTCTTCCACAGCCTTTTGTCTCTCACGGGAAAAATTGAAATCAATTTAAAATTTTAAAAAAAAATAAAAAAAAAAAATCAAAAAATAATTAGAAATTGTGCAACTCCCTCAATCATACATGTCCTAAAAATTTCATATTAATACGATGAATCAAAAAAAAAAAAAAAACATTTATTGCAAACCAAATATCTTAACTCATATGGAAAAACTGTTGGGAATCTGTTGCAGATTTCAAAATTCCCA
>JABUQX010035402.1:47500-50000 GCA_015478945.1 Trachelipus rathkii
TATATATTATATATATATATATATATATAATATATATATATTATATATATATATATATATATTAATATATAATATATATAGATATAATATACTATATATAGTATAATAATATATATATTTAATATATCGCATTAATTCTAGTTGCGCGTCGTTGTTTATAACGTGAATGCCAAATGGATTCCCGTATTTCTAAAAGTAATAGAAGAAATATATTTTCTTGTAGCACTATACTTTAATAATTCTCAGCAACCAATTACAGCACTTGACTCTTTTAGGATTTATATTTTTTATTTTCTTTCAATAACCCGCTTTCTAAACTTTTGATTATTAATTATAATATGTTGAGCAATGTTATACCCTTTTCTCTAAACTGCGACCATCTATATTATGTCACAATTTCTTTTGTAAAACTAACATAAAATTTCGTTTATTTCGATAACAGTTTAATTATTTCAGTCTTCTTTGTTTTAAAAGTTGTCATTTATTGTTAGTTATATAATAAACATCTTTAGTCAATAAAGGAAATGTTCCATTGTATGATAGATAGTTGGTGGCAAGAAATTAAATTTTTTTTATTAAAAAATATGTACTTTTTGCCCTTAAACAGATAAAGCAGTATGCGCAAAACACCCTTACAAAGCCCCTCTCCCGGCATGTCATGTGCTATGCATTACTGCTATTAAGTCACATCTTGAACCAATTTAGTATAACCTAAACGTTGAAATAACTACATTACATTAAAAATAACTACGAATAATTAAGTTAACAATTAAATAAGAGATCCTACCTATCAAAGACAAGGTGGACATATTAATGCTGAAATCGATAACAAATAAAACAACATTGTACACATTGCCGAATCGAATTGCTGTTATCAATATACATGACGTATGATTTCGAAGTCATACATAGCATTTACGTTCATCGTTTAAAAAATTAACCTTTATTTTTCTGAAAAAAAGTTTAAAAAAATTTGTCATTAATAAATTGCGATAATTTTTTTGTTTTTTTAAATTAAGTTAATTTTGTTAAACTTTTAAATATTTTAATAATGGTTCTTGTTTTTACTAACCCTAAAGCAGGTAAGCAGTAATGCAAAACCAACCACCCTACCCCAGCCACCTGTCACACATCTCGTGATCAATTGATTTACTGCTTCATTTCTATATATAGCTGTTATTTATTGCATTGCAAATTCAAATGTTGGATAAAGCCAACATGAGAATTAAGTTCCTATATAGAAAAATATAGAAATGGGAATTTTTATTAAAAATTTTGTTTTACATATGCCTTCAGTAATAAAATTGTTTTACTACATCAAAAACACGATAACATGTGTTTATATTATACACACCACTCCTCGAAATACCCATCTTTTCACCCCTTAACCTATGATTTATCACACATACATTTTTCCTTTATGTTAAATAACAAATTCAACTTAAGAAAAGTTTCGTACCCATGCTACTTAATACACAGCTCTGATCATTTTCTTCAAAGATGTCTTGTACACCATAACAAACTATCCACTGACCCAATACTTAGGGTTTAACCGAAATTAATAACCAACTGTCTAGCCAAAACATGTAACGAGCAAAATTTACTCTAAGATCTTCTCTTTCACTAATCTTAGTAAGGATACTAAAGTTAAATTTCACGAGTTCTTAATTTAACAAAGTTCCTAAAGGAATTCATCTTGTTCCTAAGGGAAGTCCCATTTTGGGGTCACCCTCACGAAGGGCTGTAAAATCCCATTCGGGAATCACCCCCGAAAGGGAGTGTAAGCTGACAGCTAAGGGCTCAGCCCTAATGGCTGAGGCCTTACAACTCCTTCGTTCCATTTGTTCCGGTTCATAGGTGGTTGGCGCGAAAATTCATTGTGGCTTCGGTTCCTACTGTGGCTCCGGCACCGGTTGTAACTCGCACCGCAAAACTTCAGCCACGTAGACTTTTGGAGGTGGCAACGAGAGTAGTAGATAGTAGTAAGTATAGTAGTAGTAGTAGTAGTAGTAGTAGTAGCAGTAGTAGTAGTAGTAGTAGTAGTAGTATATTTCAGAGAAAATTTACCAGCCATATATACTATATATTATAATATATATATATATATATATATATATAGATATATATAATATATCATATATATATATATATATATATATATATATATATATATATATATCAATATATATATAATATATTATCAAAATTTAAGAAATAACCTTCTTTGAGTAAATCTATATACCGTATATATGTAAGCCCTTGTGGTGGGTACTTAATGAAAAAAGAAAATTAATTAAAATAGTTGTTTAATCACTAAAAAGTAAAAACACAAGAAAATTAATTTTTTCATTTTTAAAAATGTCAAAAGTTTAAAATTTTTCTACACACTAATTAACTATTACCCCTCTCTCTGCTGATGACGTTGTTTTCTGTAACTAGTGATGTATAAAATTATAAACTTTTGATATTTTTAAAAATGGAAAAATTAATTTTCTTGTGT
>JABUQX010035402.1:57500-64992 GCA_015478945.1 Trachelipus rathkii
AAACAAAAAAAAAAAAAATGAGGGTAATCCTAAAAAAAAAAAAAGTTAAATAAAGACAGGATTTTTAAAAATATTTTTAGGCGGTGGTTTTAGTCTGCACATGAGGCTTAAACTTATCCAAATATTCGTAAATTTCTGATATTTTTAACGTTTTATAATTTCTGATATCCTCTTATAATGTTATCAAAACTTGTTTATATAGCTTTCGTTAATCAACTTTGCATTGTGCAACTCTTCGCTAGTTCATATTAAACTACCCAGGACTCACCACGGGGAGGTGGTTGCACTTCGAGTCCCACCCATGCCCTCCCAACCACCCAACCATGAGAGCATGTATTTACATCTTTAAGAAAAGTCTTCAACAGGTAAATTGTTTCTTTGTGTCATATATTGGACGGATATTTCTATCAAGCATTCTAGTTTTGATTAAGCTTTCTCTTTTCTTTTGATCACAGACCAATTTTGAGGAAGCAGTGACTTCTTTGATGGCTCTTTCTACCGCTTGAGTGTGTGATGGGAGTTCAAAAAGAGTGCACTCAGAAGCTATGTTTACACTCTCGGTTTCCAGTAACCTTTGCAAATCCTGATTTGTCAAATGACTTGTGAGAGGTGGTTCTGTCACTTCCACATCATTCCAAACAATCATATCGACATACTCTGATGCTCCAAAATTTATTTTCGGGATTTCAAACCGTCTTAGTGGTTTACTGGCTTGTTCTCTAGATCGAGCCTTGATGATACGTCTTAAAGCCAGTTTCTTTATATGATCTCTCTTATCAACCAACATAGCTATGAGCATGTTTTCATGGTGAGCAAAGTATCCATTGTCTTGGATACATTTGTGTACAATTTTGCGATTTGCCTCAGAAAGGTAAGTGCAACTCTTTATGGTTTCCCACAAGTTTTGAGCTCCATTATAAGCTTTTGGATTACACTTGATCCTGAACCAGCTAGGTGCATAAACTTTCACGATGAAGGTTGCCAACTCTTTTAATGTTTGCGATGGAGGTTTTGTAGCTACGTATAATCTTAAAATTCTATTAGCTGTAGTCAACCATCTGGCATGGGAGAGCTTTCCTGGACTTGTGTTTTCTAATTTTGGAGATATTTTCCCACTCGAAGCAGCTTTACAAATATCATAAAGGTATTGTTGGTCAGTACTCAAACCCTTTTCATCACCACGATCGATTATATCAGTAATAAACTCTATGGGCTCAAACTGAACTATTTTCAATGCATGACATGTTGCCAAACTTTGACCGACAGGTCCAACAAATCCTTTTGGTCCGCTAGTAGGTCCATCCAGCTTTTCCACTAAATGCCGTAATGGAAGTTCATTTGTATGCAATTGGCAAATAAGCCACTGCAGAGGTCTACCAAGTTTCTCTTCTAGCGAGCGAATTACACCATTATATTTTCCTGTGTTTGTAGGGTATCCATCAAAACCAATGCAAACTATTTCCGACATTGTAAGATTGTGCTCAGAAAAGTAATCGACGATAGAATCAGCAATGTCAATGGATTTCCCAGACAATGGAACTGTGTAACCGATGAATCTCGATTTAGGCTCCTCTATGAGTGAAATGTGATCTTCTTTAACAGCTGTTCTGTGCATTTTCCCATCGTCTGTCTTGTGAATACGAAGGGTGTCGTCAATTCTACCGTCAAAGTATAAGGCCTGTATTCTACCTTTGTTTCCTTATTTAAAACTTCAAGCCGAGATTTGATTCGCTCACGTCTTACTTTGCTCCTGTCTACCACAACGTCATTTAAAACATTATCTAAAAAATGAGTGGACTGTACATCGTGTAAAAGAGCAGAGGCTAAAGCTGCTGCTGCGCGATCAGGTACGCCATACCTATCACATACTCGGGATAACGATGATATTTTTAGCCAAGCTTGAGTATTTATGGTAGTAGCCGAGGAAGGGCCGGGAACTGGTTCCTCTAAAACAACCTCTAAATCTTCTGGAACACAACCCATTTCTTGAAGTGGGACAGTTAAGTCCATGGCGTAGTCATTGTCGCTATACAAGCCAATTTCATATCCTTCACAACGTTTCTTACACAATCTTTCTTCTATCATTTTTCTTGCTATTTTCTTTTTATTTGCTGATGTCACTTTAATATCAACACGTCCAATCGCCATTTTCCGAACAGTTCTTTGATCAGTCAAGAATTTGCGTTCAAGTATTGGAACCTTCTTAGAGCGATCACATTTACAAAGTTGAAAATCTCACTGTTAAAATACGACTAATGCAGTCAGAGAGGGGAGGGGGAGTCTAAAGTCGCCCCTTGTCTGTCTTACCAAGGTCAACGCTCCCGAATGAAGCGCTGCAAACTGATTCACACCACGGGCACTTACGTTACTACATCTACACAACACAGTTTACATGTCTTTCTAGTTTTGTGAAAAACCTTATTATAAGCTTGGATACTGATTATAAGAACGTGACTTGATGATACATACATGCTATTTTAAAATATTACTGATTATATAAATAATTGTAAATATCGGAAATTTCGGACAATTTGGCGAACTTTAGGCCTAATGCGCAGACTAAAACCACCGCCTAAAAATATTTTTAAAAAATAGTCTTTATTTAAGGCCTTGTTCAACTATTTAGTGACTATTCTAGTCATATTTTTTTTTTCAATTTTCAAGTACTTAAAAAAAATTTGTAAAAATATAAAAAATTTCAACAAATTTCAAACTTTAAGCAAAATATGCAGACTCAAGATGACGTCGTAGAAATTAAATATTTTAAAGAATTGTTACTAGGTCTCATACACAGTCATTGAAGGGTACCCGTTTCCGAAAAAACAATATTTATTTCTTTCACCCTAATATATATATATATATATATATATATATATATATATATATATATATATATATATATATATATATATATATTATATATATATATATATATATATATATATATATATATATATATATATATATATATATATATATATATATATATATAAATATATATGGTCAACGAGACTACAAGCCGTCATATGTATCTTAAAACTATTAATGCTACAGTAAAAACGGAATACATTTTTGGAATCAGCGTAAGAAAATTAGTACTGAAACATACAAAAAAAAAAATAAAAAGCGGTTTTTAAAAAGTTAATAAAATGTAAAATAGTAATTTTAAACTTATTTTAATTAACGTAACCTTACGTTGCCCTTTAAATAATTGTTGGTGTTTAAAACTAAAGAATAGCCCAAGGGTATACCGCACCGATGATGGCAGGAGTCGGGGTCTCTCTCGGCCTTCCGGGGAACTACGGGGGTAGGACTATTTCCCCCTCGGAGAGGGTATCGGCACGAGTCGATCTAATACCGACTCACGCAGCTTGTTTCAACGTACTCGTAAAATTTTCCAGAAAGGAAGGTATATTTTGCCCCTATATATATATATATATATATATATATATATATATATATATATATATATATATATATATATATATATATATATATATATATATATATATATATATATATATATACAAACAAATTTAACGACTTCGTAAATCAAACCCCGTTACAACGAACTATGTGAATTTACAGACACATTAAACGAATTTACAGAAGAAATGAAGACCCCGTTAAAGTGAACTGTGTTCAAGGTCTCAGAGAACATAAAATTTTCCACATTAGATTAACATATTTATTGTTATTTATAATTATTTATAATTCATTTATTTCATTAACCATAGTTATTTAATACGTTTCAGAACTAACTTTTTACGCTGATTCCAAAAATGTATTCCGTTTTACTGTAGCATTAATAGTTTTTAAGATACATATGACGGATAATAAAAAAAAGCTATATATATATATATATATATATATATATATATATATATATATATATATATATATATATATATATATATATATATATATATATATATATATATATATATATTGGTGTACTCTCTACCTCCTCTATGTCCCCCGCCGGCTCGAGCTCCCTAAAAAAAAATAGCCAATTTTCCCTTTTTTTTTTTTTTTTACATTTTCCTAACTAAAATTTTACAAGGATTCCAAAAATGTATTCCTTTTTCCCTGTAGCTATTTTAGTTTTAATTTTTTTTTTTTTTTTTTTTTTTTAACATTTTCCTAACTAAAATTTTACCAGGATTCCAACAATGTAGCTATTGTAGTTTTTGAGATATGGATTGTGGCTCTTCTAGAGGCTGGCTTAAGATTTTAAGGTTAGATATATTTAAATAAATAATTTGGACTTGCTTTTTCTAATATTTTTATAGGTTTGAAGTTCATTTACTGAAACAAAATTGCGCCGATATTTAAAACGGAGCCTAATTTTTTTCTTATAACGCCCCTAATTCCAGGTTAGAATAAGTTTTGTTTATTCTGTTAAATAAAGTTACACGGCCTTTGCATTATTTTAATCTTGTAATTTTTATTGATATTTAATTTATTAAATACATAAATTAATTTAAAAAAAAAACACACTCTATAACATCTTTATTAGCGAGAAAATAATTAATAACTAACCACAGTCCACAATTCGTAATAAATTCATACAATATTTAATAAAAAAGTAAATAAATAAATAAAGCATCAAGCACAAGGAGCTTCACACCCTAAGTACTTTTAGTCAATTAATTAAACGGTTTTTTAAACTTTTCCAGTATATATATTTTGGCGGGTGATGTAGGATGTAATAAAATTCTTCTTGTAAAAATATGTTCTATTCTGACTCCATAAGATGAAATACGATCCCTAAAACTAAAAACAATAACAACAATAAATACATAATAAAAAATAAGTTTTAGGTATAAGAATAAAGACTACGATATTTTGAAATGTGTTAAACAAAAATAGCCCTTATGCGGCTTGAATATAAAGACCAACTTTGAATGCGGCCGTTTGATTAATAAGCCTTACAATATGGGAAATTTCTTAAGTTTACTAAAATAATAAAAAATTCTTCGATAGGGGGTTTTAGAATATAAGGAATACCGGCTTATGCACATCCGATATTCTAAAATCAGTACATACAATAAAAGAAATGACTTATAAAGAAGTATAATATGAGGCATTAGTTTGTAATTACATATCTATGAGGAAATTGTCCTCAATGACATGTAAGAAAAACGACATGATAAAGAATTAGCAATACACATTATCACTGTATGGTAATTACACTTTCACGCACCTTCAGGATAAATGTAGGAATCACTTTTACTTTATAAAAATAAATAATGTTGCAGCAGTTAAACGTTCTTCATTCGTCGAGTTCAAAAAGCGGAAGAACGAACAAAGTATTAGTAGTCACAGCTTTTGCAAAAATCGATGTTGCCAGATAAGCAAAAATTACATTCAGATGTTTAAACTGCACTAACATTATATTGTGTTTTCAATATAAATTTATAAATTATATATATATATATATATATATATATATATATATATATATATATATATGTTAATACAGTATTAGGTTATTAAAAATGATTTTAAGACCGACTTCAGAACCCCCCTCCAGAGGTTGGGGCAGCAGATTCTTTAATCTAGGTAACGACTCGGCCAACGAATCTGTCTGCCACTCCTCGAACTACGTTGAGTAGAAGGAGGTATTGAAGCAGAACGAAGAGAGGGCCCGGAAGGTCGAGCTGTAGGCACATTCGGTGCAGGTGTGGTTATATCGCGTGTACTAGGACGAGGTTGTGGAGCTGAAGTTACCTCATCTGTTGTGCTAGACGGTTGAGCTAAAGCTGGAGCAGGAGATAATGGTACTAAGGGAGGTGGCGGTGAGATAGTAGGAAGAGAAGGGGGAGGTGAAACAGGAATGTTGTAGGTAGGAGTCGTGCTGAAAGGGACTGAAACTGATCTTGGGAACAATTCCGAATCCGGAGTATCAGGAGGATTGGACTCGAAGAACGCTGGCTTAAGACGGTCGATTGATACGACCTCTGTGCGTGTGGGACGTTGAATGGTAAAGAACTTCTCCTTCCGAAGTAACACAGGAAAAGGTCCATCGTACTTCGGTTGGAAAGCAGTGCGGTGCGAATCATGCCTTACAAAGACATGTGTGCATGTAGAGAGGTCCTTAGGTACGAAAGAATGCACTTTGTGGTGACGAGTAGGAGTCGGTCTCCACGACGAAGCACAGCGCCTTAAGCGGGTTAGATAAGATAATGGGTCAGCAGTAGGAGACGGAGAAGATTGCGAAAAGAACTCTCCGGGAAGCCGAAGAGTGGAACCGTAGACAAGCTCTGCCGCAGAACATTGCAGATCCTCTTTGATGGCAGTGCGAATACCTAGCATTACCAACGGAAGAGCGTCTGTCCAATGTTCCGGTTGTGGATGAGCAGCCAAGGAAGCCTTAAGCTGACGATGGAATCGTTCTACAATTCCGTTTGCTTTTGGATTAAAACAAGTGGTATGAATCTTTTCAGAACCAAGGAGGCGCATCAAATCTCTCCAAAGATAAGATTCGAAGACACGTCCTTGATCTGTAGTGACAGAGAGAGGTATGCCGAAACGAGAAACCCAATGCGTCATAAAAGCTGTCGCAATGGATTCCGAAGAAGCAACAGAAAGAGGAATGGCTTCGGTCCATCGAGTGAACCGGTCGATACAAGTAAGAAGGTAGCGTTTGCCATTAGAAGGAGGAAGAGGTCCTACAATATCTATGTGAACCTTTTCAAACCTGTCACCTGGTGGTAAGAAGGAGCCAAGAGGGCTTTTAGTGTGCCTCTGGACTTTAGACCGTTGACAGGAAAGACAATTGCGTGTCCACTTCGTCACCTCGGCATTGACGCCGGGCCACACAAAGCGTGCTGAAATCAGCTTTCGCGAAGCCTCGATGCCGGGGTGAGAAAGGGAATGGAGATTGAGGAAGATGTCTTTCCTGTATGAAGAAGGAACGTATGGACGAGGAGTAGAGGTTGACGTATCACATAACAACTTCCTCTTGATACCTGGGAGTGTTATCCACTCTAGTCGTAAAGAAGAAGTTAATGTGGGGTCGATGATTTCGTCCTCTTGGAGCTTTGCCATAGCTTCAAAATCTATGATTGGAATAGGAGAAATAGAGTCGATCTGGATGCGCGAAAGGGCATCGGCAGTGGTGTTATCTACCCCAGAGATATGCCGAACGTCAGTGGTGAATTGGGAGACGTATTCAAGGTGGCGTGCTTCTCTGGGAGAATGTCGTTCGTGACGGGAAATCATCGCGAACGTAAGAGGTTTGTGATCGGTTAAGATGTGAAAATCTCGACCTTCTATGAAATACCTGAAGTGACGAGTAGTTAGGTACATTGCCAGCAACTCCCTACCGAAAGCACTATACCGAGTTTCGGCAGGTTGAAGCTTGCGAGAGAAAAAGGCTAAAGGAGACCAAACGTTATTCAAATACTGCTGCAAGACACCACCGACAGCAAAGTCGGAAGCGTCAACTTGAATACGCGTTGGTGCAGAGTCCTGAGGATGGACAAGA
>JABUQX010035403.1:22500-49429 GCA_015478945.1 Trachelipus rathkii
TATATATATACTAATATATATATATAATATAATTATATATTATATACTAATATTTATTATATACTAAAATATATAAATATAATAATATATATATATTATAAAAAAAATATATTAATAATTTTTATATTTATATTATATTATTATATATTTTATATATTATATAATATATAAATATATATATTATATAATTTATATATATATATATATATTATAACTATATATATATATTATATTAATATAATATATATATAATATATATAATATACATATTAATATATAAATTAATATATATTTATATATATATATTAGATATGATATTATATATTGAATATTATATAATATATACGGCTATATATATATATATATATATATATATATATAATATAATATATAATATATAATTATTTATATATATATATAATATACTATATATATATATATATATATATATTATATATATATATATTTATATATATATAAATTGTAAAAACTCATCATCATTATCAATATGGATTTTTTTTTAATTTTTATTTTTGTTGTTTTCTTTTTGTTCTGAGAAAATTAATAACAAGATGGGCATATATTTTTATTTTATTTTATGCCTTCAAACGAATCTTGTAGGGATTAACAATTAACAACTTGAGTTATAATTGTAGGAAAACGAATAACAAATATTTATAAAAGCTATATGTAGTTATTGATTGCTGCCGAAATATAAAATCATTTAAAATTTTTTGTTAGATTATAACAATTTATTCAATGTTTCAAAGGCCTTATTGTATACGACGTTTTCTCGCCGCGGAAAGAGGGGCGGTACCTCAGCATAGAAGCAACTGGGAAATATTATATATAGGTTAAAACATAATGGGAATCCTCCCTTGGAAAACTAGTAAATTTCTCCTATTTCAACCCCCTCCCCTAATATAAGCAAGAGCAGCAGAGTGAATTGAAACTGAAAAAATAAATAATGTGCTATAGTAAAGCCAAGAGGTTCCTCCTTTACATGATGTTCCTCCGTTTAATATAAGATTTCATGGGCACGGAAGCCTTTAAGGTTAATGAGAAAAATTTTTTCATAACATTTTCCCAATATTTGCTATTCTTTGGTATTTATAGGAAAAAAAAGATAAATATATAGGATTATAAAATTTGTAGCAAATTTAAGATTTAATAATCATATGAAAACTAAAACACACATTACGTAAACACACCTAAACACACACATACACACCTACACACACACACACACACACACAACATTATATATAAAATATATATATATAATATAATAATTTAATAATAATAATAATAATTATAATTTATAATATATAATAATATATATATCATATGAAAAATAAAAAACATACATCATAATATAAATATTAACAAATAATAAAACAATATATATATATATAATATATATATTATATATAATAATATAATATTATTATATATATAATATATATTTATATATATTAACTATATTAAATATATATATTAATATAATATATATTAATTTTAATATATATATAATATATTATATATAATAATATTATAATAAAATATATATATATAAAAATTATTTATACTATAATAAAATTTAAATGAAAAAATTATGTTATATTAATGAATTGTAGATTTATATATATTATAATATAGATTATAACATACTTAATGAATTATCTTGAATAGTAATAAATAGTGAATGGTAGAATAACGAATATATATATAGTAGATATAATAATATAATTATATTACTAATATAATATTATGATTTTAATTAATTATGACTTATATAATATACTATAATATAGAATATAATATTATTAATAATTATATTAATCTAAGTCGTTATTAGTTTTTAAGATATATATGATTGATAATATATTATATAATGGATGTATATATATATAATTAGGATTATGTATATATTGTTAGTATATATAATTAATATTTATATAATATATAATAAATATATATATATTATACAATGTTAAATATTAATAAATACTATTATATAGATATTACATTTATTATTATTATTAAACACTCAATATCTGAAATAAACCTATATGCAATTTAAAATTTAATACCACACCACTAGGCAAAACCAAAAAATACATTATATTAATAATTAACTAAAAATAATAACTTTCATTTATTTACATACAATATCATTATTCTCCATAATCGTTATATAATACCGGAATTCAAATATTTTCTTATAGTAGATATTGCTATCTGATGATTAAAGCGAGAGCTTAAATTATATAACTTAACTTATTACTCAAATATGTAACACTATATTATTCCACGCTGCTAGTATCAATAGGCTCAATTTTATACATTTATTATCATCATGCGAGTGGTACTCATCAGAGAAATTTACGATCAAATGCGTAATATAATATCTATAATATATATATTTATTATTGATTATAATATATATATGATAAATATTTATAATATTATTATTATAGTATAATATTATACTAGTTGGTAAATATATATGTATGAATATATATTTATATATATATATATAATATATACTATCTAAATATTATTATATATATTATATATACAGAATATATAATAGCTATAAAATAATATCTAATGACCATTCTATATAATTCTAATATATCTATAGAATTAAATATATAATATAATTTGTATAGAACACTGCATACAATTATATATATAGATACTTTAACTCTCATTATAAGCTTCCCTTTAACATCAAGAGATAATGAAATTTTAGCCCTTGAGAATTTTATTTTAAGATACTTTAAAAAGAAAAACTTAAAACTATTACTTTTCCCAATTTATATGTAAACCTTCATGAATTCAAATGGATGGAAACTCCTTTCAATTTTCATTATTCTATCTTTCTTTATTTCAGTTCTTTTACACTACTTTTTAAATTATTAATTAAGTTAATTTTCATAGTATCATCTTTATTTATATACCAATGTCTTTGTCTTTTTGAAAGAAATTATAATGCTCATTCAACGTATATAACATTTTTTTATTCAGTTTATTATTTATATAAAATATCAATTTTTTATTATCATGGATAGGAACATATTTTTTATATTCTAATTTGTATATAAATAGAATTAAAACAAAGGAAAAAAAACAAGATATCAAAAGATCAAAAATAGATTATACTATATATCTATCTAATTGGTATAATATTAAAAGCTCAATATATATATATGATATACTTATTTGTTTGTAATATATCATAATAGTCAAGAATTATATAATGAGAATTTTTTACATATAAAACTCTTTGAATAGTAATAAAGTAATAATAATATAATTAATACATATATTAGCGAATATGATAAATATAGGAGAATAAGTAAGTAGATAAATATATTTGATCACATGGTGCATGGCTGTTATAGGGTATTGTATAAGTCTAGTTACTCAGCAAAGAAACGTATCGGGATAAGTATGAGTCGATCAACTTAGAAAAGAATCGTGATTAGTACAGAGATTGTGATATACGAGGAAAACTCTGCAACTATCATACGTAAAAGCTTATTAGAATTTAGATGCTAAATTATATTAACATTATATCACATAGATTAAAGTATATTACAAACCGGATGCAGCTCGACTCTTCGATAAGAGTATTTCATAAGTAAAATAATTTTTATTGCATAAATAATGTAAAGAAATTAACTGCATAAATTAAGAATTAAGTCAAAATTACTACATTATTATAAAATCATAGATAAGAAGAAGCTATAACATAAAGTTGTTAATGCACTCAGAGCGACTTATAAGTAATTTAGTTTCGTATAATTGTAATTAGAAGAACTGTGTAAAAGGAATAGTGAGTGGATAAAGTTAGAAAATTTTGTATTACACATTTTAAATTAATACTTCAGAATTAACGTGACAAATTATAACAGAAGTCTACTCTGAGGGTATGGGATATTATGTGATCTAGATATATATGATATAGAATGGGTATGAATATTACAGTCGCACATTACAGCGAAGATATAGATGATATAATTAGATGAATAATTGGCCGACAGGCAGATGTACAAATGGATACGCATATATTTACAGACTGTTCTCTCGCCGAAATTCATGGGATTGACTGGAACGTGTCGATTATAAGAGCTAACAACCCGTCCTTACAATCGCGGATAACGGATGCTGAATATGCAGTGACTCTTTGAAGTCTAATAGTCAGTATATAGGGATTTTATGGAGCACATAGATAAACAGGACACCTTACAGAGAGCTCTTTGCAGACTACCATACTAGTCTGGGTGATAGAGTAGTAGAGGCCTAGGATAGGAAGGGCAAGATTAAGCTTGTCAGTCTTAGGTAGCGTGATAAGGATAAATACATAAAAGCATGAGATGTAGTATATAAGTGTTACTATTGAGATGAAACCTGTCAAAGACAGTACAAGTACGAAGGAGTAGTAAACGCAACGTAATTAATGTAGTAGAATAGCAGACGAGAAGATAATAAGATAGGTGAAGAGACTATATCAAAATGTCTGAGATAAGTAGAGAAGACGTGGAGGGGTATAGAAGAGATTAGAAGGCGAGAGCCTGCAGTGAGAATAGTGAAGCTGAATAGATAATTTAAGCACCATACTGAATCTGGATGAACACGATGTGTCCACACGATGTAGTAGACGATATTATTTTTTAAATACACAGTTATATCCCACATACATGCATAATATAATAATATACTATTTAATTAGCTCAACATATAGCTATATTTATTAATATAATATGTTATATTGACATCATATGAGTTGCGACGGGGTAAACAGAGCGCGATAAATTCTTAAATCCTCTCACTAAAAGCGTACATTATACCCATAAATATCTGTCGCCATTATATGAGTAATAATTAGAAAGATAAATTAAACAATGATCTAATCACTGACACTTTTTGTCAGCTAATTATTGAGAATAATAACACTATAACTACAATCCAATATATAATAATAATAGTGGTATATACAGCGTATACCGGGCGAGGATATTATCTACGATGTATGTGTGAGAGAAGCAGTTAAGAGATGATGTGTGCTGAGCGTGAGAGCAGGACTTTATCATCTTATATGCTGGATGAGATAGTACATAATTCCGATCACTTTCTCGAATCTATAGTTGATCTACCCAATGGGTGTACATTTTGCCTTTAGTAATATATCTTATATCATTAAAATAGATCTGTGCATACTTGTAGTAACTAGTTAATAATAACGAGCACTGAGTGTCACCAAAGTATTTGTTACTATTAGCAAGTTTATTATCATCTATATGTGAATAGGGTATATACCAATTTTTGAGATGGATTTTATTGTCTTCACTCTTTCTCATCTGAATATTGGAGGCTTTATATTTATATTATTTTATTATTATTTCTTGGTGATTATTTAGTTTATCATATCATCCATATGCAGCGATGAATTACATTATAGTTACTATATAATTTTGACTATGCTTTCATCCATGCAGCATATCTAGCCGAGTACGCTACTTGATGATATATTTATGGTAAGATATCTCAAGTTACTGTGAGTTTATCTGAGCATATATTTTCTGAGCAGTTATGAATGGATATATAGTGTGCGTGAGATATAATATTCTTTCTATTGGTATATTTATCTTTTATAATATGTGGTTCAAATTTAATGTTAGTATATTTCACGTAGATATCATTGTTCGGATTGAAGTTAAATTTTCCAAACGCTCATGAGCATAATACAACAACATAGATAAAAGTATGTACGATTAAGGATTTTTGATTAATAATAATCTATTGCCTTAGGTAATGCTTTCTGCAAGTGAAATACAGTAAGAAGAGAAATAACTTAGGCACACCTTTTATATAGACGGGATCTCAAATATTAAAATTAGAATATTATAGATTGTAAAGGTCTATATAAATTAAGTAGTTTAATCCAGACGGCAAATTTCTCAGTCGGTTTTTGATTTTCACTCATACAGCTGTTGTTATTATTCAGTATAAAGAGGTATCTAAATATATCATTATGTTTTAAGTATACTGAGTTCATCTAATTTATCATCTGAAAGATGTGTCAAAATGCTTTACATTAGAGCTTTGAGTATTAATAGAATACTTTACGTTAGAGAGACAACGAGAGACTCGTCCTATTATGAATAGATTCGAAGACACTGGAATTTTATTTATGAGAAGGTCATCACCCTAATTCTCACAATGTAGACCTGTTGACTTCACAATATATATTTATATGAATTATTCATGGACTGTATACTCAACCCTTGGAGTTCAATATCATTACAAAATAAGGTCAAGTAAAGGAAGTCGAGTCCCCATGTCTCATCTTATGATAAGATTTGCTGAGTATACATTCATTTTACTTTAAGTAATTTTTATTATTTATACAATTATTATATGTATTTAAAATACTAGAATCGTCGGAGATGAAATATGGAGTCCACGAGCAACATCTCATGGTGTGCCAAAGTGCCAATTTCCTAGTGGTATAAACGGTCCATCGATACGAATGCGTGATTATAAGCACTGAGTATATGCTATTTTGAATAAGCATAATGTTGCTGATGTCTATACCACTTCGAGATATCGAGGATTGTTATGAATTACCAACGTGTTCATATGCACATATTAAGTTAATGTAGGCAACTTAATAACAAATATATATTAATTAAGGAAAACTATATAGATATTATTTATCAGAAAAATTAATATAATTATATACTATATATTTATAAATTAGATATAATACTTGAATAAAGCTATATCTATATGCCAAGCATACACATAGACATTATATAATTCGTATATAATATATTATATGCTATCTATTTAATTAATTATCTAGTTATTTTTATTATTAATATATATATAATATATACTATATTCAGTATATTGTTTTACATAATCTAACTTATCATATTACTATATATATATATAACATAATTGCATATACTATATTATATCTTATTTTGAGACGTGTTCCGTGAGTGTTAATTAATGTTTATTATTATAATAGTTAGTTATAATTATTATAAGTATATTATATACATGATTATATATATTATAATTTAAGCTATTATTATATTTTATCTTTGGATGCAAGGAATCATACCCTTACATTCGTGGATACTATATCACACATTATCAAAAAAATCGCACCGACTATTCTACTGCATCGAATAGCCAATACGTATCTCACCCATTGAGGCTCAAATATTTTTAGACATACAGAAAAGTTGCATCGGTATTATATATATTTAAGCCGAGAGAATTATTGATAAAATTAAATATTATTTATATATAATTAAAACCAAAGTCATTACAATAATCTTGTGTTCCTATAAATCTAATAAATGTACAAACTTTATTAAATTGAGTGTTCACTAGGTGAACCTACTGACATCTAACGTGTGTAATATGAGTAACTACATGATTATCTACTAAGTACTCAGTAATTCATAAAATTATTGAGTTCACAACACAGTAAAGAGTCAACTATATAAGATTAGGGTAAGCCTAAAATAAATAATTATTGGCTGAGCCTTTAACAGCTATTGACAGCTGTTAATTCAGATCTATTAAGTAAGGTAATTAATTATGACTGTTATTTACTTATTGAGATCTATTCATTACATAAATTAAAAGATGAACTATATAAGTTTAAAATAATAGAGTGAAATCAATTAATAAATAAAGCTTATAAATAAAACCTAATTGAGAGTATTCTATGAGAAATTAATGACTCTTTATGCATTTATTTGAAACTTACTATAGATCTACCGTTATTAATAAAAGGCTGATAAGTACAATCTCTCCATAGTTATAAACAACTAAATTCAGCAGCCTCATACAGTAGGATCAAAGTACTCCTGTCCTAATCCTGTTCCTCTACGTGGAAAGAAAACTCATCCTAGACACCAGTCCCCTATGAATTAGCTAGACTACACCGATGTTACGAAGAAAAAGACACACTACTTCCTGACAAATGAGAGAATCACCTTCCTCAGAAAAGTAAATCATAACCCATTCACTAGAATTTTATACAGTTCAAGCTAGACAATCACTCAGAAGTTCAACATAACACACTTCAGTCTATGTATAATTTTCGCCACATTTTCCAGTGAAGACGCACAAATAGCATGCTATCACTACTACATCCAATAGATAGAGTAGCATCAAAAAGACTCGTTGAATACACAAATGAGCTTCTCTACAAAGGATCTTAGTTTGGTGATTCTAGGCATAAACTTAAAGAAATACCATAGCGCTGAGTGAACCTAATCATAATAGAGGAAAGTATACTAATCGCACTAAGCATACAGAACATATTGAGTGTATACGCCACCGATCCTGAGTGTGTTCATTTGATCACTAGCTTGCTTCTGACTCAGGCCTCGTGAATAACCAGTAGGGTGACTGAAGTAGAAGTATTTCTGTCATTATAGTATGCAGATCTAAGAACATTGCAGTATCGAAACCTCCAATCATACATTACTGTATTGAAATCACCCTAGCATTGCACGCAGTACATAGAAAGGAACAACAATAACATCTATAAGGTAATGATTCCTCTTAGAGCGACACAAAACTATTCTCTTATCATGACATAGAAGTAGTATTCCAATTTGGAGTAATATTAGTAATCACTAATAAATATTGAAAAGTCTGAAGCTGAACTATTTACACAAACATTTTACTATCTGATATGACTTTTATCACAATAATTATCTTTTAATTGTTACGGAGATCATATTCATACACATATTAATAAGAGGACGACACTGTGGATTATATGAAGGAAGATGATAAGTAGGAGAGCTATCACTCTTATTATTGAGTTTTATGTTATAAAATCTACAGATCCTTCATTTAAGATGAGAGATGTGGAGTACATATATATAATTTATACTAAGTAATATTGTGTGTAGTAGCTAAATATTCAGAATTATATATTCATGGAGCACTTATATGTGAGAGGAATATATCTCATGTATTACATTTATATAAAAGTTCTAAGTTGCTCCCTCTCAACCTGTTAGTTTAGGTGGCAATTTTACATAAAAGATTTCTTCTCTCACTATAAGCCGAAAAATATCAAAAATTAAGCAATCAATATCATGCTCAATTAGCACTCTCCTTAGAAGTTTCATCATCATCTAACCTACTCATTCAAACCCTATATCGCTTGTATCTTTATAAACTCATTTCATTCTACCCAGCCTGTCTTTACAAATGCGCCAATCCGACGACAGTCCATTGACATTTTATATATACTATTTATAATAATTATATATATTAATATAGTATATAATATATAATATTTATATTAATTATATGATAATAGAAGTACATTGACCTATATATATATATATATCATTATAATTAAAATATAATCTATATTAAATATACATCCATCATCCTGGACAGTCTCAACGCTACACTCCTATGAGAGCATGTTATAATAATAAATCATAAAATCATACCGCATCCGTAATATTATGACGGACTGCACTAAGATTATTAAATATATATTATTAAATATGATCCTCCAATTACTTATATGTATATATCTAGTACGAATTTTAAAATTTCAGTAAAATAATTTTAAATTAGTAAAATAAAAATTAATTTAATCGATTTTTTACTATTTTATAATATTGAGTACAGTTAAAGTCAGTATATTTTCATACATCGCTTAATGATTAAAGCTATCAAGTATTAATAATATTATTTATATAAATATATATTATTACATATATATTTATTAATATTTCTATATAATATAATTATATTATATATATTATTTAAATTATAATATTATTTAATATATTATATATTATATATATATTTTATAATATTATCTTTATTTAAAAAATATACTTATAACTCGATCCAATGAATTCCGAATCTTCCTCAATGGAGACACTCAGTGCCAATGAAGAAAGTAAATTAGACACACGCTAATTGCTGATCAAAACGTAGGAATAATGAATGTTCATTTTTGAGTCAAAACCAACCTTATAATATTTCAGCTTCATGCTTTATCAAAATTGCCAATATAGTCAAAATAGAAAAAAAATAATTAATGTGAATTCATGGCAGATATGACCCTTTAAAAGTTGAATATTATGATTTCAGCAACCTTAATAAATTATTATCTTGTTTAAATTATGTTAAATAGTTTTAATGGTTCTTTTAAAGCCTGTGAATTTATATATAAAATTGTTAGATAATCTGAGTCTTATGTGTGAGCCATGTATAAATCATACTCATATATAAATATTGATTTATATTTAACATACCTATAATAAGCCACTGTAGATAAACCATGTAAGTATATATATATAATATATATATATATACATAATTATAATAATATTAATTATTAAATTATTATATATATATATTGTTATTAAGTATATAATATAATATTTATAATATCTATATATATAATATATATTATATATAATATATATAATTGTATTTATATATTATATAAAGTATTATTAAGTATATAATATAATATAATATTTATTATATAATTATATTAATATATAGTATATATAATACTATACCTAAAAATCACTATAATATATTAATTATCAATATTTGATAATATAATTAATAATTATTATATTAATAAAATAAATATAATATAGATATAGGGCTGTACTAAATAACATTCATACTTTTTCATAAGTTTTTGTTACTATATACTGAAATAATGTAGTCTAAATAATATATGAAAATAATAATATGATATATATTAAATTATACTTATTCGTATAATATATATATCTTAATGATATATATATTAAATATATATAAGATGATGATATATTATTATTATTATATAACTATATATTATTAATAAGTATATTAATATATATTATGTATGTGTATGATAGTATCTTCTAATTCTGATAGAATAAAATAAGGTGAAAAAGATTCCATAAGATTCTGAAGTTGCAATTCTTTTTAACATAAAAAAAAAATACATTTTCGAGTCTTTTTTAGTAAGCATATAATATATTTCCTTCTAAGTGAACTTGGATCTCGAGTGAGAATATGAGAATATCAATACTTAGAGATTAAATAAATCACAGTAATAGAACAAAATAGAGGAAAAGAGGAGAATAAAAGTTGCAAGTTGAAAGATAAGAATGATAAAATAAAAGAATATGAGAAAATTATAATAGTTTAACGATAGAATTTGTCGTGTCTAAGGCAAAGTAGAATGAATGTTCTTGTGATCCAAGTAACTCCTCAATAGTTTATACTAATGTGAAAGCTCTATTAATTCAATAATCGTAAGTTTATAAAATATAGGTAGAATACTTATATAGTTATATTATAGTTATATTAATATATAATAATTAATATAATTATTAATAATATAATATATCTAATTATAAAATTCTTCATTAATTAATAATAGTTATATATATTATTAATTAATATCATTATATTATAAATATAATATATATTACGTTACTTATATTTATATAATATATATTATGTGTTCATTATTCAGTTAAATTTGAATATCCGCATAAATTTATACATTAGTGAGCTTCAATATAAAATTTATAATAAATGCGAGGTATCAGTATTAATCAAATTATGTTATTCTAAATTTTTTCATGATTAGAAGTAATAATATAATAAATAGTAAAAAAAAAGAGACTGAAAAAGATCAATTTATTTATATATTGTAAGGATTTGACTATTCCAAAAAATTATTGAAATCTATAAATTACGATGATTCTAATTATTTAAAAATTGAAGAATATTTTAGATGTTAATAATATATATAATATATAATTTAATATACAATATATTATCTTAATTATACATAATATTACATTAATATTAATATTATTGATAAATTAAGTAATACTTTAATCATAATATAAATAATAATAATATATATATCATATATATAATTATTATATATAGGATGTTATTATATTATTAATTAATATTATAATAGATTACGATTTAATAGATAACAAGTTAATAATATTATTATTATTTTAATTATAATTATGATAATAATGTACCTTTAAATAATATTAATATATATATATAATATATATGATTAATAATCAATATATATTTTAATACATATAGACATATTATATTGTTATATAGATATATTTACAATATATTATAATATATATTATATTAAATATTATTATTATATATAATCAAATTTTTATTTGATTATATTTACAGCTTGATATTATATTATTATACATATATCATATAATAAAGAGATAGAGAGAGAGAGAGAAGAAGTAAGCGTCGTCGACGGTGAAAGATAAGATAAGCGAGAGAAGTAATAAAGAGAGAGAGTACAATGGGAGTGACTGAGAGAACGAGAGAGAAGTAAAGAGATAAGAGAAGGTAGAGAGAGTAGCGAAGAGAGAAGTAAATATAAGAAGGAATGTATCGAGCTAAATAGATGAGGATCTCGTGATAAGTAAAGAAATAAGATAGTAATATATATAGTATATACTAATTAATATACGAAGGAGATTTAGAACAGAGAGTGAATGTAAATAAGTTCTGTTAATATAATTAAAGAATATTATATGGTAATTATAGGACAGTGAATAAATAAATCTTTAATGAAGAAGATAGTAGATGAGTGATAATATAGAGATGAATGAATTGAAAGAGAGAAGATGTAGAGAGGTAAGAGTAAGAGAGAAGAGAAAAAGAATAAGTATATAATAAGTATATAGTAAAGTAGAATAGATGTATAATAGCGAATGTATTAGTAGTAAGAGAATAATAGAAGTGATATAGAATATAGCTAAATAATATAGAAGAGTAATAATATTTAGAAAAACAAATTTTTGTTAAGTATAGTTAAATATTAATATGGAAGCGATTAACTAAAAAAAGATTTTTGGTAACGAATTATTAGAGAGATATTAATATAATTTATAACTTTATTACCCAGTTTATATAATAATATTCTTTATTTTTAATATGGAGAATAATTTCAAAGATCATATAAAGGGAAAGGAGATTTAATCTATCAGTAATAGTTAATTATGACCTATTATACTATATATAGGATATAATTTACCAAATGCATATTATATTATCCATTATAGAGAGGAGCTCGAGTCCTAGATAAGTTAATAAAATAGGACTAGAGTGAACCTCACCTATAGAAAAGTTTGACCAGAGAGAGAGATCATATTACCGAGAAACTTAATATATATTAACTGTAGTTATATAACATCAAAATATTATAATTAGCGAAGTTACTGTTTCCATGTAAGTGTTATGGGTATAATTTGCCAGTTATGTAGATTGTATTTTTAAAATCAATAATAAAATAACGGACTATAATTATAATAATTAAAATCAATTATATAAGCATGTATTTAATTAAATATATATATATAGTATAAATCTGGAAAATTTAATACACAAATCAATAAGAGATTCTATAATTATTATTTATATTATATTTCGAGATATATCGATTCAGAGTATCATTTTAGTCGATTTTTTTTATCTTTTTTTTTTTTTAATTATATTTTTATTAATTAGTGTTATTATTTCTTTTTTTATATTTTATTTTTATCATTGTTGAATAATTTATAAGCTCATATTAGTCTACGTGCTCACATGATTCAATGTATGTAATTAGTGATTTATTAATCACTCCTCATTTGTAAGTTGAGTCTTATCATCCTTATTTAGAGTATGATTCGCATATCTATGCTCTATTTTCTTTGATATATTTATTATATAGTCATTTTTATTAAGTTAGTGATTGTAAAAACGTAGTAACTTATCATTTTTATAATTATCTATAATAATATATAAATACGTAATAATATTATTGCGATTTCCATTTTATTATGTTTTTTGAACTAGAGTAAAATTCGTACCTAAGAAAATATATAATTAATAACACTCTATATACACAATATATCTAAATCATAACAGTACTCACTTACTCTAATATATTAAATTAAATACAGGGAAATATATAATAAAGGGAAAGAAATCACCCATGAGCTTTTTTCTATTTTCTAACTAACGACAAAGGTACCAATTTCTAGTCAATTATACTGCATTTTTAATTAACTTTATCGATCATAACATTAAAATATAAAAAAATACATACGTTATTCAAGTTTGCAGGGTCATTCTCAGTGCTCCTATTTGTACTCATTTAAATTATATCAGGAGGTTATAATATAATATATTATATAAACGTTGATGTGTTGTGGTGTGTGGTGTGTGGATGAGTGTTAGATAGTGAGTGTATTTACGGTGTTTAAATTTAGCTATTTATTCCATTATTAAGTTCCTATTAAAATTTGATTTAAAAAATTTTATAAATTTAATACCAAAATTATATTTATATTATCTCATTAAAAATTATATATATAAGGTTATATATAAATTTTTTAAACTATAAATTTAAGAATAGTTTTATCCACAATTTATTTTGTAATTGCCAGCTTTCGTAAATATAATTAATTGTTATTGTATATATCCTCTCGAAATATACTATATTAAAGCTTCCTCGAGTTGACTATTGAAAAATACGTTAATACGATTTAAACACCTCGGACACGGACACCTCTATTATGATGATATATTATTGAGTAAGATAAAAATCTATAGGTACTATTATACTAACATAAGCACAGTTAATATTTTATTGCAGTTTAATAGACTCTGTCATGTCACTCTTAGCTCATTTAATTTATAGGGAACGGGAACATGAAAATAAGCAGAACTTTTGTGGTCCTTGAGTTTCGAAGGGAGATTTTAAACATATTAATGTATTTATATATATTATATTATAATACATTATAACCTTATATTATCTATATAATATTTTTGTGCCATGTTAGCTATTAACATCGTTCACTTGAAGATATTCACTAGTGAGCTCTCTCTTATCACTGAGCCGAGAAATATATCGATCGTTATTACAATAATGAGTCTGAGAAAAACAATATGAACAATATTATATTCATATTAATTTATATTTATAATAACATATAACAAAAGAAATTATTTAACTATGATTTATTTTATATTTAGCTACGGCACTTTCTTATCTCACATAAAAATATATATACAAAGCTCAATCTTATGTGCGATAAAGTGATGTATAGTGGTAGTTTAGACTGAGTTTATCATTTTGGTGACTGGAATAATAATTATCATGAACTTTCATTTTAAGTCAATGTGATTATAAATTACTATAATAGTTCACACATATATAAATACCGTATATGATAAGCTAATAAATATATCAATATAATTAATAAAATTTATACATAGAAATCTTGTTTCTTTTAGGATTATTTTTATATATTGATAATGATATATAACAAAGTAGAAAAACAACAAATAATAAAAGATAAATGTTAAAAAAACTTCCATATTTAGAGCGCCATATGCAATGAGATTCTTTTATCTTACAAAATAATATATAATTGAATATATATATAGGTAAGATAAATATTAATATATATAAATACTCATATATATTACTAAAAATTAATATTAGAGTTATAAAATATATAATAATATGAGAGAAAAAGAATTAAAGGACTATTATCCCTATTTTACATTTACGATATCTATAGCTGGATGTTCTATGTTTAGGACATTATACCAATCATTTTTTCAATATGTATATATTTTATCATACTATTAAATATTTATTAATACTTAAATTAAAGTAAAATTATTTTAAAAATGAGATTATATTATATTAATATAATATATATAGTATGTATATACCGAGTATTTATAAATATATTTTGATACATATATATATATGAGATATATAATTATATGACCAATTAATATATACACAGTTATAATATATATGATATACTCTATATAACTGTCATAATGTATTAAATAGTACTCTATAAATACATTAATACATATATATATTATGTAATATTATATTAGTTTATATTATAATAATAAAATATACTATTAATAATAATATATATATATATAATATATTACAATAATAGTATTAATAATATACAATATTTAACCAATAACTAATTTATATTTAGTAGCTAGTTAACATTTCAGTTATATATATTTGTATTTAATATATAGTTAAAATTTTAATTACTATTATGTGATATAAATAGTATATATATTATTTATATTATATAAATATACTATATACTTATTAAGTTACTATACTTTAAGTTATAGTATATAATACTTAAATAAATATTAATATAACGTTTATCATACAAATCAAGCTGTTTTTCAACTATGTGATATGTCAATATTAAATTAATATTAATATAATTATATTACATTCTAATATAGTCTATAGTATAATTCCGTCTAACTTATGTATTATGTAAATTATAAAATATCATATATATATATGAAGTTATAATTTAAAATATATATGTCCAACTTTACCTTCCAATTTAATGTCTTTTTATATTATTAGTAACATACATATATCTAAAATAACAAACTATTATATTACCTCATATTGAATATTAGTAGTACTCTAATTCAATACGTAGTTTTATATTATCCATAACAATGAATAAACGTTCAATACTATTATATATCTAATTATCCAACCTACTTTACTTCTATTACCTATTGGATTCTAGAATAGAGTCATGTATTATATCTCACTATTATGAAAAATCACTTCATGTAATAACATAATAATTATAATAATATCGAAATAACGAAGAGAAGAGAAAATAAACAGAAAGGTAAAGAGATGATAGAGTGAAGCGGATGTCTATATTATTAAATTAATTAACTCTTTATATTACATTAATTTTTAATATATTGATTATCAATTAATATAATTAATTTATAATTAATATTCAATATATTATTAATATATATATTTAAACCTTATTATTATATTATATTATATTATATATTAATATAGAATGAGTCTGAAATAAATTTGGATTAATAGTTTGATAATAAATTATCTATAGTGGTAGAGAGTTCTGATAAATTATTAACTGAATACACAAATAAAATTTATTTCAATAATAAATAATTATCTATACTATAGTTTAATATATATATTATAAGTACAATATATATTAATATATATTAATATATAATATATATATATATAATTCTATATATTAATAATTAAATATAATCTATTATTATATATATATAATATAATATATAATATATATATATAACTTATAATATTCCGATAAATATTAAATACATAATACATCAATATATATATATTAATATATTAACATATGTATATTATAATATATATTAATATAATTAATATATATAATATATTATATTAATATATATATATTAATATTTATATATAATATATACTATATATATATATAATTAATTGATTAAAATATATAATATATATATATATATATAAATATATATATAATATAATCATAATATATATTAATATATATTAATTGTAATAAATATAATTATATAATATTATATATAATATTATTATATTAATATATATATAATTAAATTATAATATATTAAATAATAATATATATATTATATATATATATATTATATATATTATATTAATATTTATATATATAAATAATATTAATATTATTATTTTAATATATAATATAATATATAATATAATATATATAATATTATATATAATTATATATATATAATTAATATAAATATAAATATTATTTTATATATAATTTATATAATATAATTAATAATTCATCTATTAAAATTTTAGAGAGACTAAACTTAAATATTATAACATAAATACATCAATATTGGATTTTTTTTTTTTTATATATTAATTTTTATATAATATTATTATATATTTTTTCAAGTATAATAAACTATAAAATTACATTTGACAAATTAACTAATAGATGGATATTTTTTAATATCTTTATAATTTATATTCACTCAAAAACAAATCTTATGTAATGAATAGATTATAACAATAAACAACTTTAGTATAATTTATTTTATATTTTGTAGGAATTAAAAACATTATATAAACAAATATATTTTTAAAGCATATGTATAATATTTAAATTTAATTTTTTATTTCGTGAAATAAAATGATTATATATAAAAAAATATTAACGTTAAGCTTGCAATATTTATCAAATTGTGCTAATATGACCAGTGGCTGTAGGAGGGTCTGCACACCTGACTCTCGAGAAAACTATGTAATACTCTCATCAAATTTATTGATGATTCACTAATTATAATTTAATATATAAAAGATAATGAGCATAAAAATACACGAGCAAGGATAATAGGAGTACTTCAATGTGAAAATAGGAGTACATAACTGTGAATGGAGTTAAATATTTTTAATATAATATAGGATAAATACAATATTAAATTATACTATTTCTAACCATAAAGAAATGTCCAAATTTCTGATATCCAACCCATTACGTTCTGTTCAGACACCGCATTCTGTCAAGGAAGTAAAGACATGAACTGATAAATAAAAAAAAAAACCATGTCACCTGAAATGCAGATATTTAAGAATCCTTGCTCGGACTAGACTTTATATCAGCACCTCATTCCATTATATGATTTTTCTTCCTCTCTGAAAAAAAAAATCAGTATTCACACTCCACGTATATTACAAATAAAAAAATTCAATATTTTATAGGTATTATTATGCATAATAATAATTATGATAAAATTTTATAAATATAGGAAATAAAAGATAAGTTACTATTAAGATTATATATATTATAGAAAATAATTTTATATATATTATCATATTTAATGAACCTTCATAAATATAGATTATATAATATAATATTAATATTATATATATATTATAATATATATATATATATATATAATTACATTAAAATTATATATATAAATAATTATCTATTATATATATATAATACTAATCAATACATATATATAATAATATATATAGTAAATATATATAATATATATTATTAATTAATATAATAATAATATATATAATATAATATTATATATATATAATAATTAATATATATATATATATAATATATAATATATTATATATAATTAATTATATATATATATTATTATTATATATAGAACATATCATATATTACTAGATAAGTATATATATTAATATATAATATTATATAATATATATATAATAATAATATATATATAATATAATAATAGTTAATTATAATATAATATAAATATATATATAATATATATTATATAATATTATATAATTATATATTATATATATATATATATATAATATAGTATCTATAATAATATAATATATAATATATAATATATATATATATATTAATTATAATATATATGAGGAAAACATATTTGTATTTTATGTGAAGATCTTCTTCTTCGAATGTTTTTTTAGTCTGTTGGAATAGCACTTATAATACAAAAATGGAATCTCTTGTGGACGAACCAATGCCTTTCAAGGGTGAGGATTATAAAAAATAGACTATATCATGGTGGACAACTTCATTGATGGCGCGCAGCTATGAAGGAAAGTAAGAGGTGTTCAAACTGTACTGAAATACTAAAGGGGTTAGTGAATATATAATTATATATCACTCTTCTTAAAATTCATTAAATGAGAATATATCAATATAGTAAAATATATATATTGACACAGGTGAGAAAACATACTATGATCACTATTTTAGGTCACTAAAAGTGACGTACATACTAATATGTATTGTGAGACACCGATACACTTATAATATATTCCTAAGACTAAACATGTACTTTCTTAATCCTATATTAACTTCTATATTGATAATCTGCGAAATTATAGCGTGTGGATTGGAACACTAAACGAGTTGAGTATTAGTTAATATAACATACGATATTATTGTCATCGTCATAAGTTTAAGTCCATCTTTTTAGCCGGAACTTGAGACGGATACAGCATTTTCAACTATGTGCACAAGAATCCCAAATCTTGTATAAACTTTGGTCTATATTCTCGGAGAGCTAAACTTGCATCTATGAAAAAATAGCGAAGATGAATATGCAATCAAGATGTTTCCATTAAAGTACTCTATGTCTAGTCCCATTCATTAGTTGAGAGTACATGGTCTTATACATATCTGTGAAAAACTGAGTGATCGTCTGTGCATTCTAAAGTGAATATATGTAATATTCATCTATAATATAAACTATATAGATTTTATAACCAATTTGGAAATGTTATTTACAAACCTCTTACTTTCTGTAAGTTAATAATATAGAAATAATAATATAATTTCGTTCCATTTTTCTTTTAATGTTACAAGGAAACTATTAAATTGCAAATTGCTTATTGAATAATTTACTTGTGAGAACTTTTCTACTATCCATAGATCCTTGCCTTACAATTTCCGTAAAGTATTCAACTATCATTAAATTTTTACAAATTTTTACCATAGATTTGATCATTACAGTCACAATTAGATTGAATAAGTGTTTTAACAATCTATTCTACTCGCATCGTGCACCAACGAAAAATATTTCTCTCTTGAAAGGGTAAAAGACTAACCATAAAGGCTATAATGAAGTGTTCGTCACAGCTACACAACAGTAAATAGAGAAAATTAAAAAGATATTCTGCTAAGTAGAACAAAAGAAGAAATTATATATATACTAAATATATATAAATATATATATAATAATATATATTATATATATATAATTTAAATATATTATATATATAATATATAGTATATAATATTATATATATATAATATATAATATATATAAAAATTATATATATAGACAATTTATATATATATATCCGCAATTAATAGTATAATAATATAATATATATAATTTATATTTTATAATATAATTATATATATATTATATCTTCTTCTTGTTCTCTTAGCAAGACACTTATTTTTTTAATTTTCTCTATTTACACTGTGTAGCTGTGATAAAGACTCCTTATTGCCATTTATGTTAGTCTTTTTACCCCTTTTCAGAGTATAGAAATATCTTTCTTTAGTCCACGATGCGAGTAAGATTAGATGTTAAATACGTTTCGATCTAAATGTGACTGTATTTAACAAATCTATTGTAAAATTTTTTTTAAATTTTAATAGATATCGATTGAATCACTTTACATAAATTGCTTGTAAGGATCTATGGTTCAAGAACATGCTCTCTTGTTGGTTTGAAAAATCATCAAGTAGGCGAATTGCAATTTTTGTTTCTTTTCATTTAACATTTATTTGGACACGAAACTTTCATTATTATTTCTACATTTAATTAATTTTAACACGAATAGTTAACAGAGAGTTCTGTTGCAAATACCAAATTGCTGGAAAATAGTTGAAATCTGTTTTTTTCGCAAAAATCTATCAAAGCAAGCGTCGACATTTTCAATATGATTTAGATCAGG
This sequence comes from Trachelipus rathkii, assembly GCA_015478945.1. Classification (NCBI taxonomy): domain Eukaryota; kingdom Metazoa; phylum Arthropoda; class Malacostraca; order Isopoda; family Trachelipodidae; genus Trachelipus; species Trachelipus rathkii. The sequence continues at coordinate 43,949 of JABUQX010035403.1, forward strand.
TACTGTCACTAATGATGGAGAACTCATTAGAGTACTTAATGGTAAAGTAACTTGAAATCATAATTAAACTTATAACCAATTCATTCTTGATTACAGATCATTGTCAATAAGATTGTAAAAGTTTTTAAGGAGACGGCTTCTATAGATAGATCTTGATCCATCTCAAGTTCCTCTAAAGCCTCAACATATGTTTTAAGAACAACAATCTAATCGAGTTACTCTCCGAAACTCACACATTATTTAGGTGGCATCATCTACGGTTTTAAGAGTTTGTAGATTTTATCTATGTCTTTGAAAGTAATTTATTTCTATAAAATACTATAATTGTCCTCCTTAGTGACCCTTAAAATAGTAATCCCTGATGATTTTGATCTGGTTGGTCAATTAATTTTTTAATGTGATAACTTCTATGAATATGGAAAAGGAAGTATATGCAACAACCTCACTTAATTTTCGAACACCTTCTTATATAAAAACTTTTCCTCCCATTGCTGCTGCCACACAGTATGTCATTTCCAAACAAGAACGTCACCTATTTAAATTTCCACCCTTTGAAAGGATTTGGCTTCAGCTAGAGATTCCTCATTTTGTGCTATAACAGAACATAAATAAATCGAAAAAGAATCATTCTACTGAAAAAGAAATAGGTTTCCTCATGTCTAATGGTCTTCCTCGGAGTAACCATGGTGTTATTCCTTAGTGTTTGATTATTATTCAAAATTTATTATTACTTTATTATTATATAGAGAGAGAACAACAATTATCATCATAAATTTGGTAGTTTGAATAATTCGTTGAGGGAAGGTCAGATATACTTGAAGACACAAATTAATTTTCCATTATATTAAATATAATAATTATATATATAATATATATATAAATAATATATATATAATTATTATAATATTAATAATATATATATAATATTAATATATAATATAATATATAATATTATATATAATAATAAAAAAATATATATAATTAATATATTACTAGTATATTATTACTATATAGAAATAAAATTATAAATAAACCAGTATATAATATATATACCTATATATGTATAAATATATATATATAATATACTAAATATATATAAAATTTTAAAAATTATAAAATAATACTGGAAATTCATTTTTAATATATAATATATACATTATATATAATATAATATAATATTAAAAATCTATATATATATATTATATATAATTATAATATATATATTTTAATATACTATATATATATATAATATATATATATTAATTATATAATATATTATATATATAATATATATATATACTATATATATATATAAATATATATAATATATACTATATATATATATACTATTAATATATATAATATATATAATAATATATGGACAGATAAATATTAAAAATATAATATATATATCAATTCGTTAAATTAACGTTGATAACTATGCGATACATTCAAATATCAGATGGAACTTGATTCCTATCCATATATATATACTATATAATATATATATATTATATATATTAATATATTACATTTATAATAATCAAAAAGTTTAGAAAACTTGTTATATGAAAAGAAAAATTAAAATATTTTGGAATTTTTTTTTCTTTTAATTATTTATTTATTTTATTTTTTTCTTCTATATTTGAAAAGTTTATAGATAAGAACATTTAATAACAGCTCGCGATTTCAATATGAATTTTATTTTATGCCTCAAAACGAATACCCTATGTAGAGAATTTAATACCTAAAACTCAACTAAAATACATTGAGTAAATTTTTTTTTTGTGGTAAAACAATCTTTTTAACCAAATATTAAATATATTCGATCGCATATAGACTATAAGCATAGTAGAATAATAATATAGCACTTTTATTTATCGAATATCTATATAAATTAATACATATGCATTATTAAAAATAATACGTTAAGTTATATTAGCAAAATTATATTACAATTGTTTCATATTAGAGGAGTCGAGTTTTATCCGTATATACGAAAGCGATTTCTACGCAATGGAAAAAAATTAGTGAGAGAGCGAGTATAAATCTAATGCGATAGAACAACAATATGTGGGAAAATTCTATTACGATAAATAGAGTGCATAAAAACAATAACAACTAATTCCATGAGCCATATTACATAAGGGAACCGGAGTAGAGCAAGATTAATACATGAATATTTACCAACTCAATAAATATCCTATGTTATGATCAACTAATATCATATACTAATTCATAAGATATAAGAGCCAGAACATAGAGATGAATAAATGAAACTAGAAAAATAATATATAATTAGTGATAGTAGTCAAATAACGACCAAAAGAGATTTACTCGTACTTTAGATGAAAGGATAATTCTTATCACCTATACTTGTAATAACTAAATCCGAATATGAAAATTAATTACATGAGAGACTCTTTCCGAGTTAATCACTTTAAGGTTTCAAAACACCGTTACAAAAAAAAAAATTACAACTCTAATGGTATTATGTAACCAATAATGCTGGTGATTAAACTAAGACTTATAATATGAGGAAAAGATAATCTTCCAATATTCAAAGAAAAAAATATTTGATCGAAAAGATATTGCTAAGAGCAAAAAAGTAGGGCGATGGTTTGATAAAGGTAGAGGAAAACAATAATTAAAATTATATAATAACATCATATATATTACTATGATTATGAAAAACTCCACTAATACAACTAATCCTTTTATCATAAAATCATATATTATTAATAATAAACCATTCCGTCTTAACGAAAATTAAATCCAGTAATTATTTAAACACTAACTAAATAAACTTTTCACATTCGGCAAAATCATTTATCATATACTATAAAAATTAGATTATATCACGAGAGGAGGTAAAAAACATTAGAATCATCAATATTTACTGGAGATATCTAGATTATGAACTTCTGATGAAGGGAGCTTAATTATAACGTGGCATTGACTCAATAATGAGCTAAATCATTATTACCATCTTGCTCAGCTAAGCATCTAATTAATATATTATATCTTCATATTAGCTGAATATGTATCCCTTCCGACTAGAAGAATTCGGTAACTCAAAATATTAGTCTTAATTAAAGACTAATATTCGATAACTTATGTGATTAATAGTTATATCAATTATATAATTATATAAAATATTTAATAATATATAATATATAGTATTAATATATTATAATAATATATATACTATTAAATCATATACTATATATATATATATAAATATAAGCTACTTATAATAAATTATATATATATATATATTAATATATATAAAATTAATATCTATTTATTAACATATATTAATATAATATATATATAACAGTACTTGTTATAGAAATAAGATTGACATAATATATTACTATACTAGATATATATATAATATATATTTAATAATTATAATATATAAAAATATATATATAAATAAATAATCTATATATATATATATAAATTAATATATATATATATATATAATATAAAGTATATATATATATATATATAATATATATATTTTAATAATATATATATATAATAATATATATATATATAAATATATACATTATTGGTGTATGATGTGTGTGATTTTTGTTTAGATGGTCCTGACTGTATTTTAGAAGAGAATAAACGTGTTCTGGCGAAATTTGAGACTTAATAAATAAAGTTTCTATCAAGAAAAGAATACATAACAAAATAAACCAAATTCTATTAATTTAACTCTCTAATAGACATCAGCAAAATTCTAATTCAACCCTAACATTACTCAGGTCCAATATTAAACTAAACAAAAATTGCAACATATATGAATAATATATAATATATATATATAAATTATAATATATATATATATATTATTAATAAAATATATAATATATTATATAATATATAATATAAAACTGTATATAATCTAATATAAATATATATATAGTAGATATTAAAAGGTATTTTTCATCATATATATAAATATATATATAATATAAAAATAATTAAAATCTTCTTTATGTCTCTACCATAATCAGAAAAACATAATTCTTTATTTAATTTTCTCTATTTTACTACGTTATATTAGCTGTGTATAGCAGTGATTAGAAGACTATTACATATATTAGATCCAAAAATCATGTAATATCAGTTAGATCTTTATTACAACCTAATACTTTATTAATACAAAAGTACAGAAAAGATACTTTCTTTAAGATAGTTCCAACGAAAATGCGAGTAAGAATAGAGTATAAATTACACAATATATTATTCACGATCCTAAAAAATTTAGAAAACCATAAGAAAATGTGTACTAAAATCTATATTTGTAAATTAATAATAAATTATATAAATTTAATATTTTAATTCACTTTAAAGAGTAAAATGTAAAATATTAAATATAAAAAAAGTTATAAATTTAAATAAAACTATTATTATTAGACGTACCAAAGATATAATAATAAAAAATAAAAATAATAATACAACATTATTAGTCTCAGATATAATAAATTTCTAATAAAACCATTGATTATAATAAATTATAATAAAATAAATAATAAATAATATATATATATATATATATATAATAATATATATATTTATAATATAATAAAAATTATATAATATTAATATAATATAATAAATTATATAAGATATATATAATAATATTAATAATAAGATTAATATAAATATATAATATATAAATATATATATTTAATAAAGCCCATATTTTCTAAATAATCTAAGATAATCCAGAATCATAATCCACCAGTATCTTAAAAACAGTCAGAGATCAGATTTCAGGACGTTTTTAGCCTTTTTCGAAAGAGAAGGAGACTTTCTCATGAGAGTTAAAATAAACAGATTCCATCTGGTAATAACGAAGAAACAGAACAAAGAATTTGAGAAAAAATACAGAAATAGTGAGAGTGATAGTAAACCGGGGAACTCTAACTCCACACTCAACTAAGAGTTAGTAATCCACTCAGTTGCGTAAAGCATATTATATACTAAATGTAGGACTCACCCATACTAAAGCTTATATATAACACTAAAAGAGCAATAGTTCATTCGTTGGAAATATACAACGGACCCTAAAACACCAATCTCTTAATAAATGTTCATGGAAATAATGCTTCATTTCAAGAAAAACAAGAAAAGAAAATCCCATAAATTTAAGGACAACAAAAGGTTTGCCGTCGCAGGTTTTAGGTGAAAGGAAGAGTTCTAGAACGGGAAAAACGTAGCTCAAGCACAAAAATAAAAACTCAGCTTCATGTACTGAATATATAAACTCTCTCTACGCACGGAAAATAAACCACTTCTATGGTAATGAAAAATAAAACTCATTCTATGAATGAAAATAACAACCGGCTTCTAAATGGTACAAAAAAAACCTCTCTAGGTCCAAAACAAAACCGCTCTACTGGAACTGGAAAAAACTCACTCCAAGGCACGGAAAATAAAAACCACTCTATGTATTAGAAA